>MU399991.1:0-67695 GCA_022578945.1 Hypoxylon fuscum
TATATTTATTATAAATATAATAATTATATTTAATTTTTAATATTATTTTAAATAAATAAAATAATTTTATAATTTATAATTATATTTATAACCGTCTCTTTCCTTTATACTGGGGCGCCAATGTTAGGCCCAAATGAGGGAGGGGCGCCGACGATGCGGTCCGTGCCGTCGAATGCAGCTAAGTGAATCATTGCGCCCCCGACTTGGCACGCCTTTACGTGCGAAAGTACTATGTGTACGATGGTGTTGCATGCAGCTTGGCAGTCCGGATCAAGGTTTGGGGAACGGCAAGTGTCTACGGCGGTAATCTCACATACAGATCTTCTACATATATATCTGGTGTGCAACCCTTATGTACCTAGGTATTGAGGGGACTACCATAAATAATTTGTTGGGGATCTTCAAGGACTACCCCGAGTTCAACTTTTGACTCATCAAGATTATGTACAAAATGCCTGGGTCCTCGGTGTGAAAGCACGCAAGCCCTTGTGATAGAGATAAGGGTGCTCTATATCATGTTGAGGGAATTAATGGAATGATAGGCATCTTCTTTTTTCCAAACTACCGACATCTACCTTGTTCGAGAACATCGATGACGAAACCCATCGTAGCTTCACCCGTGGGACCCGTGGATAAGGCTCATTGAGTACCTAGGTATATATGCCAAGCTAAATAGGAACAAAGGATATCACTTAGGATATCGAAGAATATAGGACCTTTGCGAATGATTCTTTCGTCGGTTCTTGTTTTCTTGTGGTCTGCCTTCTTCTCTTTCCTTACCTTAGAGTAAACAATCCTTTGTCTGGAATAAGACAATCCGCAAGTCAAGAATAGCTGACTTGGGGGCTTGCCTACCTCGCACAATGCCATTGATTCGATATTTAAATGGTTTATTTCTGACAACCCTTCAATAAGGAAGCGCATCCTGCATCAACCGCACATATTACCATTTATTTTTATACACGTACCTCTTACTCCTTACCTGTACCATATTGAGCTATGGCTGTGCCAGACGTGCGGTTTTCCTTCTTCGACTTCTCGAAAGATGAGAAGGCTGACAATTTGGATCATATAAATTCGCTCCTCCAGCAATGCGAAACTCTCCTCGATAGCTATCAGAGAGACCCCCGTGACTTTGTTCTACATGAAACACGCATCCTTGTTAAGAATGCCATGTGGATGGCAAATGATCCGGATGCATGTGAGTATCCCCCTCTTACGAGATGCTATCTTTGCAAAGGTCGTATTCTGTGGGCTACCCAGAAATATTCGGAAGCCCGTGAGGCATTCCGGCGAGCATCAAAGGCACCTAATCATAGTCCTGGAGACCAAGACCTCACGGCTCAGGCCATTGCCTTGGAACTGCGAATGGAAATTGAATCCCGAGAGATGAAAAGAAAGGGCGGCATTTGGTCGTCTACATATAAACGTATCAGCGCACAGTTTAACCAGGTAAAGAAGGTTCGGTATCCCGGCAAATATCGCGATGAGCGGTTGAAGAAGCAGGCTTTGAGATACAACCTGCCTCCTCTTCAAGAAGCACGTCGAAGTTGTTCTCTCGTTACTAAACCCCAACTTCATGAAATTCCTCAACCCCAGAGGTTAGTTGAAAATGACGGAGTGTGGACTGCAGAAGTGATACCCGCCTCTGAATCTGAAGATGATAGTCGCAACGGTCTGCAACGTCTTGTGGACCATTCAGTTGCACGTGGTATTAAAAACTACTTGACGATTAGAAAGGTTTGACAAACGTAATTATAACAGTTGTTAACGACCTACTTACCTTGAAAGACATATAAGTATTAATAGGATAACGTTTTAATACAATAATATACATGATCTATGGAATGAAATTGTATTCCGAGTGATATTTGTCCATGTGATAGACACTCCGGCTCACTGAAGTCTTTAGGATGCGACAGTAGACCAACATACACAGTCCGATTGCGCCACTAAACTCCTAGCAATATGGGATCGGCGATATTCTCAGTAGCGCATTGGCTTGCATTTAGGTATAGAGCCGCTCAGCCTATGGTAAGACTACAATGACATCTTGGTACCATTCCCGTTGCGGACTGCGTTTCTCACAGGTGCAATCCAGTAGTTATAAGACCTGGGATTATTCCTATCATATTTTCTTCAATTCACTACTTCTCATAGAGGTAGTGTACGTGAGAACCATGAGTCGCTTCCCCCCTATTCCAGAGAACAAGTGTAGTGACGCTCAAAAGAGAGTCCACATTGCTGTTAGGGATATTTTTTCTCGATATCCGAGCCACATCGCCCCGAAAGATGACGAGGGCTTGATTCTTGGACCTTATTCGACCCTATTGTGCGTCTCCCCTGAATACAATGCCTTGAGCAATCTGTTTACCATTTGACACAGTTACACAGAGGATATATCTGACTCATTCTTCGCCTTCGCCTCCAAAGTCACGGGCCAGCAACGCTTCATAGCGAAGGAAAAAGAGCTATGTACCCTCGCCGTTCTCTCACAATATGATGTTCCATATGCCCACTACGCTCATTCCGAAATCGCCATTTGTGCTGGCTTCACGAAAGAGCAGGTGCAGCAAGCGGTCCAGGGCAAGCTCCCCGACGGCCTTGACAGTCGGGAATCCGCTGCGTACAGCCTGGCACTGACATTATCGAGGCAGCATGGCCCGTTGAATCATGAAAGTTTTGAGCAGGCAAAGGAAATCTTGGGCCGTGACGGGGTCGCCGGCGTTGCACACATTGTGGGTGGCTATATCTACCTCGCCATGCTGTCTAATATTAGTGGTGCTAATACCCCAAAGGCAGGAGAGGGCATGTTTTTAGCAGTTAACAATCCAGATCTGGCAGGCGAGTAGAATTGATTGCGTATTAATTGCCTTTGTCCAGTGTATACCTACAGAAGAGAGGATAGGCTAAATCCAAGCAACTAAGTAGCAACCCTACTTGTCTACTCTTCACTAAGATTAATGCTCCCACCCACTACGTGATGAAATCGTGGTGTGTTTAGATGGATAGGTTTAGTTGATTTCATGGGTGTTTTGACGGCTTTTTGGTATGTTATCGATCAGCTGTTGGTTGTAACCTCAGCGTTGATGCTTACAAGACTGGGATTAAGTAAGGGATACAGCATCCTTCCTCGGATGACCTTTGTCTTCCAACAACGCTCAACTCCAAATCCCTCCCCAACACCATTTCTAAGAAATGTTGATTCTTAGTGAAGATAAATTGAACTACTACGACCAGCCAAACTACCACATTGGTCAGCAGCACCCAGCTCGACGGTATCGCCTTAATCGTAGGGGTAAGAACATAACCCCTCTCACAGCCACCTACAAAGATAACTGATGTGCTTCAATACAGTCTGGCAGCGGAATCGGTAGGGAAGCAGCCTTTTCCATTGCCGAGGCCGGAGCAAAAGCTGTTGTATTTGCAGACATGAACGAGGAGACGGCAAAAACCTCGTCGGAAGAAAGCAAAAAGTATGCGAGCAACAAGGGCTACCAGACCACCGTCTTCAAGATGAACGTTCAGGACGACAAGTCGGTCCAGGACATGGTAGACTTCGTAGTAAAAGAATTTGGCCGCCTCGACTACGCCGTCAATTGCGCTGGAGTAAGTAATATCTCATCTTGGGCTAACTCTAGCGATACTAATGATCCATATCTGCAAAGGTTGACAACGGAGTCCACGCACCCATCGCCGAGGTTGATATCGATAATTTCGTCCATGTTTTGCGCATCAACGCCCGTGGAAACCTGCTCTGTGCGCGCGCACGGGTTGCGGCGATGCGCAAGCAGGATCCTAAGACTTGGAGCAGCAGGAACGGCACGCGTGATATTGGGCGAGGAGTCATTGTTAACCTTGCATCTGCTAACTCGTTCGTCGGCCTTCCGGGCAAAGGTTGCTGCACAATTTCGAAGCATGCATTCATGGGAATCACCAAAATGGCAGGTAAGTATCGAAACCGATTTTATTTACCTATGGTAGCTGATGTTCGATAGGCCTTGATCACGCTGCGGAGGGTATTCGAGTCAACGCCGTATGCCCAACTTGGGTGCGCACGCCCTTACTAGACGTAGAGTTGAAGAAGAATCCCGAGGTCCAAGGTCTCATTTCATCCTTTGTTCCTATTAAACGTGCGGCCGAATGCGAGGAAGTGTCTGACACCATTGCGTTCTTGTGCAGCCCGGCCGCAAGCTACATTAATGGTACCAGCCTACTCGTCGATGCTGCTGTTACTACCACGGTGCGTCTATTTTAATAGGCTAGGCTATAAACCAACACCTTGATATACATTTGGAGGCTGGCTTGTCGTAAAGCTTCATTTTGATATCACACTCTTGCCATGGGCACTGCATTGTTCAAGCATAGAGCTCCAAGTCTCGAGCCTGAGACAATTAAATATCCGAAAAAGGGATCACTGTAAGGGAAAGAGGCTTAGGTGAAGAATGTGAATTTCCCCCCTTTAAAAGCAAAAGCTATCAAATTGGGGTTGTAAGTAGACCCCCATAATTCCTGCATTGATTACGGATATGCTTGCTAAACAGAAGGCCCTGAAAACGGATTTGTACCCCAACACTGAACTGCTCTTGATGCCATATTTTCCGTCTATTGATTATAGTCACTCGCTACCACTCGATTTCCAATACAGATAGCATGATTACACGGCAGATGTGGTGCGCGCATGACCACGGTAGCCAAAGTGCCAATCAAAGACAACATTAAAGAGCAGGAAGAAGCTAAGAATGTGTTAGTGAAAGGATTCAGAATTGGAGATCTAGATTAAATGCACATACAAGGCAATGAAGCTGAAAGCCTCGACAGTGTGGTCTAGTGCGCCGGCATAATCAGAGCTCCAGTCTTCCGCAGTGAAGACAACGGAGACGAGCCAAAGATAAGAAAATATAATGTTGAATAGAAGGATATAGCCTGGGTATGTTCCAAGGACGAAGGAGACTAGGAAGAAAGCAACAGTAAGGACAGACTGAAGGGCTGTGTTAGCTGGGCTATATTCAAGAACATCAAGTTGGTGGGACTTACAATGACTTCTTCGTAGATGACATGGTTTCCGACGTAATTGCTTTCGGAGATGAAGTAAGACAGTATTCCCATCACAATAACAGCAGAGATCCAAATTATAGCATTGCTGACGAGAAAGAAGGGCGGAAGCGCAAAGCGCGAAGATGCGTTTGTTCGAGCCATAGTCAGTTGACTAATGTGTAAGTCAGGGAATTAGGTAGGTAATTATTAATTATCTTGGCGGTTTATTTGAGAAGCTGGAAGGACTAGTGGATGATCTTACGTCCATAAGAAAAGTAGGCTGCTACATGTCAATATATACCTACTCGGTCAACGACGGATAACGGCTCTCATGCTGGCACCTTTCAAGCCTGGTTGCGTGCGATTACACGTCAACATGTCATGCGGGCGTGCCAGAGCGTACGTTTTTCTTGATTCTGAAGCCTATTAGCAGTCTGGAATTAAGCAATAGACCGCAACTTCGCGGGCGCTAATGCACTGTAGATCTGGCCGCTAAGCTACTGTAGTTCTGACATGGTCAATGCTGACGAATGAGGCTGAAAGTTGAAGATGGAAGACGTCATATAACAACTATTTCTGATGAGAAAACGCTTTCATAGGTCTCTCGGAATTCAGTTCTGCTACTTGTGAGCTTTTTCATTACGTAATAACCGTTGTCCTGTCCAACAGAAGCTCTGAAATTCCGGTTTGTCTTGTCCAGTCACGGCAGTTCAACGCCCTACCCCTTTTTTTTGAGTACACCGCTTGGCATATATACTCTTTACATGCATTTTTGGAGTTGCCCTTGCACCGCTAGATTCATAACCTGTTTCAACAGATCTCAATATGCAACTAAGAATAATATAGGAATGTAGGTAAATAGAAAAGAAAAAGACTCTTAACCTCCTAGAGCTTTTATAAACATTATTGCGTTGGAAGATTAGACAGATAAAAGGAAAAAGAATCTTTTCAGTTGTAGAAAATAATAGTGTTCTGAAATAGAAAGGTGAGAGGAATCCTTACCAGGAAATGTGTGTAATTGTTCAACAGTCTTCTTACGTTATCAGTATATAAATAAAATCAAAAAACGTCATGATTAGTGAACAAGCAGTAAGGCTGGTCGAGACATGTGTTATGTGTTGATGCTAAACTATGACGAGAAGGAAGTTAATTTCAACAAAATAATGATAGTAAGCACACATCGTACACTTCCATATATGAGAGATCTTGCTGCGGGATTAATTTATTTCACTCATGCAGCCACAATTATACGCCGAGCGATTCTAATTAAGAAGTTTTGTGACTCTAATTATTCTCTTATCTAATGCTCAACCAAGACTTTTGGGTAGAAATTGTAGGCAAGTGTAAGAGTCTTAGGTGACACCGGAGAGTGCACTGCCCTAATGAGATGGTCTCCTTCCTATTCCGTAAGGCTCGGTCCGCAAACGCTATAGCAATACAAAGAAGAGGTGTAACTCAAAACATTGAGGCCAAGGATATAATCACTACTTGATTCTATTTCTAAGTGTTTACAAATTGTGTTGGTAAAACTACCCGAGTAAGCGAGCCACGGTCTAGAGCAGGCATCCATAGCGCATACACCGTCCCTCGTTATTGACCTTAAGGTCTGTTAATCTTGATGGATGGCTGTGGCTAGATCAACATCAGTGTTGGGCCAGAATCGGCTTAGGTCACCAAGAGGGAGTTTCAAGGTGATGCGCATCTCTCCCGCCATCTGGATGAAGCACATATACCATCCCAATGCCGATACGACGAACAATAAAGCTCCAGCGGCCTAATATATGGGTCAGTTGCAATAAAAATGCCTAGAGAATAGACTAGTACGAACCTTTTGCAAGCTTCCGGCTGTCTCGATCTCGCCCGCCGCTAGTTTAAAGTATGCACCCGACAAGATCCAAGCGGCGGCAGTGACCAGACCAAAGATCAGAGCAAACACCGTGTTGATCTTCAGCGTGAAAATGAAGAAGGTGAATAGCGTAAAGCCCCAAACGATGAGATACAGCGCAATGCAAGTATTGTACTCGGAGGACATTGTACCGGTCGGGTCAGCCTCCGTAGCATACGGCGCACCGAGTTGCAGCGTGGGCAGTTGCAGTAACCCGAATGAGAGCCAGAAGACAGCGTACAAACCCATGGCCATCATAGGGAAGAAGTTACCCATGATCCATTCAAAGACCATAGCAAAGAGTAGTAGCACGGGACCCACGAAGAAAAATATGCCACTATCAGGTGTGAAAATAACAATTTAGCCGTGACCAACGGATGGTGAGCGGAGCATAGGTAGCGGGGCAAAAAAGGGGAAAGGGGTGTTGGAGAAGAAAAACCGAATCTTTCACTTACACGACTGGTGTTGCGCCTTTGACACCTCCCCAACCCATCAACACTATTGCGAAGGTAAAAGTCGAAATAACGAAGCTGAACTACTTAGCATTGCTCAATACACTTTTGTACATGGCTATGTAAAACTCACCCGATGAAACCTAGAGGTGTTGGGTTGGCAAAGCGGCTGTTATAGTCGCCTACGTGAGGAACCTTTGGGGTAAGGTAAAGCTAGAATGATAAGTATACAATATGGCAAATACAATTCATCACAATGACAACTTACCTTTTCAAAGAGCTCCGGGGGCATAGTCACACTGGTGTCAGTCCGGTGCAGTCCCTTTTCCTCGTCATGACGGGTCAAGACGGTAGCTCTCCCGTTATTTGCCATCTTAAGTTGGTATCAATTAGATAATTTCTAAACTGATGTGAAACGAGTTGAGAGTAGTAGCGAGTTGAGAAGTGATGAGTTGAAGAGTTTTTCTCTCACTCAACAGTAGATGCTCTTGATAGCCTTTAATAGTTTGAGGTCGCCGTTCGATTTAGATTTGACTACCTCCCTATATTGGAACGTGTTTAGGCTGTATTACCACACCAGTCGTTATCTTCAGAAGCAATGATACTTGCCAAGTTTTTCTAATTACATCTCCAGTGGCGTGTAGGTACCGAGTCCCACAACTCGTTCTGTCACGGCATTCCAAGTATTATTGACCTCTGCCGAAGCTAAGACAACACCCAACTTTAAACGTATGAGCCGTGAATACAACCTCCGGTGCGGGGCATGGCTGCAAAAGGCAGTTGACGATTTTGTTTATCTAAGTGGCTTAGACGCATGCTATTTAGATTACTTCAGCCGAATACGACGAGGGAATTGGTGAATTGATCTTGATTTGACCAATAGACGCGGGCAGGCGCTTGGGATGTGTAGAAGAATGACACGCTCGCCATCAAAAACGGACGGGATGCGGCCGTAAATGAATGTGCGACTATCCGTGCTGCGGCTCGTTCTTGGAAGGCTTAATTACAGGCAAATTGGGGTTATTCTGGTAGATATGATAAAATACCTATAAATATCATCTCAACAAACAGGCAGGTTTCATCGCCCTATAAGGTATGAGGCACGGCATTGGCGAGAAGCACCCCGTATTTTGATGCCTGCACGATACTGCAAAGCATTTCCAGCCGTGGCCTTGGTACCGAGGATGTAACAGAACACTATTACAGCTACATAGAAGGATTGACCAGTCCGACGAGAGTGATTACTGTGAACCAACCCGAGAAACAACTGCGTGCCAAAATATAACCATACACGATGGAAATGCAATGTAACACATTTGTACATTATATAACTACCTATTTACAGGGTTTTATATAGCGCATTCCCCTTGTCCTGCCCTATATTGAGTAAAAACCGGATATCTGGCAGCCCTAATATACCCCAACTAGTTCTGCATTTCAGGGGACGTTTAGCAAAATAGTTGGATAGGTATCATCTACGAGGTTTCAGACGAGAACTTAGCTCTAATAGTAAGGTAGTATGGTCAACTACCGGTATCGAAGAAGGTTAGTTACGCCAAGAACTCACTTGCTTACTTGCACTTATCATGCCAACTATAATCCAACCAAGAACAGCTTAGGAAGAGCCTCATGTCAGAGGCAATTAACGTCATGTTCTTCATAGTTGTGTAATGACTTGGCAATGGAAACAGGTTTACACGTTTAAGTACATACCTAGGTAGGTAGTTAGGGAGGCGGATTACCATAATTAATGTAGTTTGTTTGGAATACTAATTTAGGTTAGTTAAATGAAATAGAAAAGATAAATTGTTAGAGTAAGTGAAGAATAGAAAGCGGAGGTAAGCTGCTGACAAATTATGCGGCGGGTTCGCGCCACATCTAGGTAGGTACCTATCATTATCGGGAGGTCAGGAGGTAACTTGGAAATGATCAATTGACCTGTTAACCAACTCTCTTTCATATAATCTCTCGAAATGTCAGTTAACGTTCTACCATCAGATACAATACGGTTCTGTGGTTTGTGTAACAAGCCGATATCTACAGGTTAGCCAACCCCGATTGGCACATTCTTAAAAGTTGTTAATCATGTCCTAGAGTCTGCTTACAAGCGGCATGTACAATACTGTCGGCGTAGTCAAGACCGCCCTAGAAGGCGACCGCGTTCTTGCAAAGAGTGTCACTCTGCGAAGGCTAAGTGCAGTTTCGAATCCGAGTCCTGCTCACGTTGCTTAACGAAAGGCTTAATTTGCCTCTACGAGGGACCTATTGCGTCTAATACTCAATTAATCAAGACGATCCAACATCCCAATAGCGCCCCACAATCGACAGCCGGCAATGGCCATAACGTGGCAATCATTGATCCCTCCTTGGCACACAAGGCTCTTTCGAACAACTTCGGATCTTCAACTAGCTTGAGCTTGCCTGCTTCGTCTCCTCGATCAATAGCCGATCTTGTAGCCGATCCGGTTGCTCAGCATAGCGCTGGGGTTATCCTGGAATCCGTGCGAGGCCTTCCCCTGATGATGGCCAGCAGAGAGACTTTCTCATGGTTTAGTCATGGATTTTGGTATCAGCCTAAGCTTCCGCAGAGCATTGCTAGATGCTCAGAGCTTGCGAACTTGTATACCAGTCGCGCATCCGCGGAAGACAACCTATGGTCGGCAGTAAACGAGGAAAACCGACAGCTTCTTCGCGACCTTCCCGGCTATTCATTGAACGAAATGATTTCCGGAATGCAGGCCCAGATTATATACATGGTGATGTTCGCCTTGGACAGTTGCTCTGGAGGAATCCCAGAAATTCGTTTGCAGATGCTCATGACATTCGACGTATGTTTTGAAATCAACAGTTAGAGATTCAAATCTTGCTAACCACCTACAATAGCTCTACTGCAAGAAGTTTTCCGAGGTCGACCAGAGTGTGTGGTTCGTTGTTGATGAGCACGATTATTCTAGTGTGACCTGGGAAGACTGGATCCATAACGAGACACGAAGGAGATGCGCTATTACATGGTTCATTTTGAGTCGCGTAATGGATCTGAAGTTTGGAGCTATGTGTCCTAGTATAACTAGTTGTCGTACCTTGCCCCTTCCTGGACACGCATCACTCTGGAATGCGAGGACACGCGCTGAGTGGGAGGCTTCACGCAGGATTCATGGCCAAAGTGGTAGCTCGCCACTAAAGACCTTTGGAGACCTAATTGAAGCCCGCTCGAGCCCTCCCAACTCAGACCGCGGCCAAGCATTAAATAGATGGCATGCAGGCTGCGACAAGCTAGGTTTACTGCTTACGTTGGCCACCACCATGATATAGCTATAGGTAGACTATTTTCTAGGATATAATTACGGTATATCTACATGGATCATTGACACACTAGAGGTAGGCACAGCCAGTTCAACCCACCGTATTTCGTCGATACGTTCAGCATGCTCGTCAACTGTAAATAGGAATTTCATTTTCCACCTGTCATGTATTATCAGACGTGTTGGCTAGTTTAAGCGAGAGAGTTGAGACAAATTGTGCATTCAGTCATCGCATTCCCTGTGCATGTTGGTACAGTGGCCTATTGGCAAGTCAAGGACTAGGTCCATTCATTCCACTGAGGGTCGAAAACAGGGAGGAGGGTATCAGGTCCAAACTGCGGCCCCTCAGCATCAAGCAAAAACCCCATCTCGCACCTATCGAACTCGATCTTCCTTGACTGGTCCTCGTAAAATGAGTCGAAACGCGGGGAAAGCGCGTCCCTTAGGCTCTCAACATTACCGGCCGGGTGGAGGGCTCGCCAAGGGTAAATGCAGGTCTCTGCCTTACATGACTTCAAGACAAATAGCAGTGAATCCAACCTAGCAACAACCTTATCTAAAGGCGCTCCAGCTATTCTTTCTGGAGCTTTCTCGTCAGGATGCAAAAGATTGACCATTTGAAAGGGATCCGTCGTCAAGTCATGCAGCTCGCGCTCGTTATTGCACCATACTTGATAGTGCAAATTGTACCTCTTACTGATGACGCGAAGAGCTTTGTAGGTATTATTCGTGTGAAGTCTTGGGTACGAATCGAATACCTGGCCTTCGTTGGAAGCGAAGCCCCAGTGCTCTACTGTGACGTGGTCCTGAGTCCGTGTCTCGCTAGCTTGTGTCAAGCTATCCTCAGTGAGCGGAATCGCGAGCCCGTCGAGGTCATCCCTCAAGGGCGCACCTGCTATCTCTAGTAAGGTAGGCGCTAGGTCAGTGTGAGTGGTTATAATATCACTGCTTGACTTCTCCGGGACTCCGGGGCCCCTAATTATGAGCGGAATATTGATGTCCTCCTCGAAACTGCACTGCTTGCCCGGTTGCATCCGATGCTGGCCAATATGATATCCATTGTCCGTAGTGTAAAAGATGTACGTATTATCCAGAATTTTCAAATCATCCAGGCGGCGAACTATGGAATCAACGATTTCATCGACACTTTGAAGAGCTCGAAGACGCTGCACATAGAATTGGTCGTTATAATCAACGGCTTCTTGGCTCTGCTTCAGCAGCTTCCGAATCCAACTAGCGCTAGATGGCTTATCGGGGTTAAAGTTATTTGTTCGCGGCACCTGGATACCTTCGAATAGCTTAGCGTGCCGATCTGCTGGTACTGGAGCCGAAAACTCTATGTCTTCTATGTCACTATGGTTCCCATCCCGGAATGCAGGGGAATAGAGGTTTGCATGTGGCGAGACAGGCGCAATTCCAAGGAAGAATGGCTTCCCTACTCTAGATGCTTCGTTTAGCAACCCTAGAGCTTTCTCTGCTAGCACATCGACACTATGCTGGCCTTCGAAGCTTACTGGTGGCTCTTGGTTTCGTTGATAGGTACTATTAAGATACCAGTACTATTTTGGATTAAAACATATCGTGTTAATATTCGAAACCCAAGTCACTAGAAAATCAACACATTTCCCTGGTTTATGTAGCCTAGGGAAATGTGGTAGGCGGAGAAAGATGGTAGGAGTATCGAACTTACTACAAGAAATTAGCGGGGCGTTTCAAGAAAGAGAGGTTGAAAATATACATGCCTGTAAAAGGGTCTAATAAAAAGTCCTTCAATTGTTAGGTGGTGTTCAGTTGAACTTGTACGATGAAACTCACAGAGGCAGTCCAGCCCGCAGCGTGCGGTGAGTTGTAGTTGTCCACAGAGTGGGCGTTGAAGAGCTTTCCCGTGTAGTACGTAGCATACCCGGCCTGCTGTAACCAGACCGGAAGGTAATTGTCGTTCAAACCTTGGCTAACAAATTTAGGATAACCACCTAAGAGTTCGGTTAGCAGGAGTTATGTATTGTATTTGAGTCTCTTACCGTACGGAGGCACTACGTTAGTAACGTTCGTGTTATGAGCTGCTTTACCAGTCCAAAGGGTTACGCGAGAGGGACAACAGAGGGCCGTTGTGCAGTAATGTCGCCGATAGGATTGACCATGATCGATCAAATGCTTTTGCACAAATGGCATATAATCAAGAGATCTCATATGAAGGTCTTGATCATCCGTGAGAATGAATACAATATTAGGTCGTGGGTGCCCCTGGCTTTTTCCCCCACCCGCAAGCGTTATTGGCTTCTGGTTGACTGGTCCGAATAGTGTTCCACACGCTAGATAGGGGCAGCATGCTAGTGTGGCGAGGAAAATAGATAGAGAAAAATACCAAATCCCCATGTCTATGTGGTTCAAGAAACCAGACTTTTAGACCATTCAATAATGATAAGACACAGGACTTTTGGCTTCCAAAGGCTCAGTGTTGGCAGCGGTGTGTAATATGAAACGTTCAGTTGGATATACATTAACTGCCAAATACAAATAAATTGGATAAAAAACCGCAGGCAGATTTAGCGATCAAGTCCGCCGGAATGAGCCCCTCACTTCACAATAAAACGTTGACGTAGGAGGCATATGTGATAGGCCATATGCGGTACAGTCAGCCTAAAGCCATAAATAGTCCATAAACCTCTCTGCCGCCCTCTACCCCGCATTTGGTATGAAGTAAGGGGCTATTCAGGGGTTCGTAAGGCTTGGAGAACTCTTTGTGTGTAATATGTGAAGGGAAGGCCACTTGTTGGACATTCAAAATGACACCTATCCATACACAACCCCAGCTCTATGCTGAACCATACGTATTAAACTCCACCTGCAACTTCGGCAATGGCGACAGTCGTCCCAGTAGAGGTGTCCGAGAAATTGGCATTAGTTGATGGCGAACTTGGACCTAACGAGGAAAGAATATCTGATGCAATTCCTCCACTGGGAAAGCCTGAAACGCACAAGAGATTATGGTTTCAAAAACCAAAGCACTATGACCCGAAAGATATAGCAACCCAGGTATATCAGCTTAAACCATGGAGTACTAAAGGATATTCAATACTAACGGCCGACAGCCAAGCGTCTACGATAACGCTGATATTGCACCTCAGTATAAACCTCGCGATGACTGGTGAGAGCAGCTGCTTGAATTCCCGATAACCTGCTAACATAGGCAAGGGAAAACCTACACCGGTTTGATCCGAGAGCGCGGTGGACTTGGGGAGAGGAATACAAGGTCATCCGGAAGATTGACTGGCGCATCATGACCTGGACGGCTATTATGTTTACCGCGATGGAGCTTGACAGAGCTAATATTAACCAATCTTTAGCTGATAATTTTCTGGAAGACTTGCATCTAAAAACAGACGGTAAGCCTTCACATATGACCTAGAGAGAACACCCTAAGCTAAAGACGGGGAAGACTACAACTTGGGCAACACGATCTACGCCCTGTGTTTCCTAGCCGGCGAGTTCCCAGCTCAGCTGCTAGCTAAGTGGCTAGGACCCGACCGATGGATCCCAAGCCAGCTAGTTCTCTTTTCTGTCGTCGCCGCGTCCCAATATGCCCTCGATGGCCGGTCGTCCTTTCTTATAACTCGGGCGTTATTAGCATTCCTACAGGGCGGCTTCATCCCGGAGTGCGTGTTGTATCTTTCGTACTTCTATAAACACCACGAGCTCACCATCCGCCTGGGTTTCTTCTGGACGGGTATGTTCATAGCAGATATCGTGGCGGCGATTCTTGCGTTTGGATTGCTTCACATGAGGGGTGTTCAGGGTCGCTCTGGTTGGCGTTGGCTTTTCCTGATTGAGGTGAGATCGAATGTTGGCCAAGTTCAGGATGATATGGACTGATACCTTCCAAGGGGTTGATAACGGGGGTTATTGGGCTCCTATCCTTTTTTATGATGCCACCGGGCCCTAGCCAGACGGCAAGTTGGAAACGAGGAAAACACGGGTGGTTTACTTCGCGGTATTTCCCCCAACCCCCCAACCCCTATTTTCAGACAACGCTAATTAGCCATAGTGAGGAGACTATTATGGTTAATCGGATCATCCGAGACGATCCTAGTAAAGGGACAATGCACAACCGACAGCCCATAACTCTTAAGTTATTATGGAAGAGTTTAACCGATGTCGACCTCTGGTAGTTCTTCTGACCGATCCAGCATGGAGTATTACTAACTCGAATGAAGGCCTCTATACGCTATTGCGCTGACATTCAATATCCCAACCTTCTCGCCGCAGCAGTATCTGAGCCTTTCCTTGAGAGGCCTTGGCTTTGATACATTTCAAACCAATCTCCTATCGATTCCCTACCTAGTTCTAAAGAGTATGTCCATCTATTGATTATTGCGAAGAAGTCAGCTAAGATACATGTGTATCAAGTTATCAACATGATGGCCCTAGCCACTCTTGCAGAATACACTGGACAGCTTGCCGGATCCGCGTCTATTTTCCAGTTCTGGTGCCTACCATTCTTGATTTATCTGCGAGTAGTGGATACAACTAAAGCATCGAAGTGGCTTACATGGGCAATTATCTCGTTGTTACTAGCCGCACCCCTTGGTGAGTGGCCACATGACTTATCTAATGTAAAAGCAGCTAACAGTGAACAGCCCATCCAATTCAAGTGGGCTGGATATCAAGGAACGCGAATACTGTGCGCTCACGCACTATCGGTGCCGCCTTGTATAATATGTTCTTGCAGGCTGGAGTAGTTATATCGAGTAACATATACCGACAGGATGATGCACCCCTTTACAAAAGAGGTAACAGTATCTTGATTGGTATTCTGAGTCTAAACTTGGTGCTCTACGTGGTGGCAAAGGCGTATTACGTCTGGCGGAACCGTGTGAGAGAGCTCCGGTGGAACACCATGACCCCCGAGGAGCAGTTGGTCTATCTTGCTGATCATCAGGATGCTGGAAACAAGAGACTAGACTTTAGATTGGCATCTTAAGCCGGAGCTATGAACCATCGAGGGTGGCCTCAACAATCCAAAAGACCCTATATAGGAATCATATGAGATCTGTTCTAGGCACATACGCCGTATTTATGGTAAAAGTCGAAGAAGCTCAGAATCGCTTTGGTGTAAAAGAGCGCTGCCAAAACTACCATAATATGCATGATCTGGTGGCTTGCGCCATATAAGTCAAATACTCGAGGATACCATCTCTCTGGGAATTTCAAACCGTAAGATATTACACCTACGCCGTTGAATAGAGCGGTCACTCCTATCCAAGAAAGCCCAACTCGGCGACTTTGTTCTTCAAATCCGTACTTGGCAATACCGATTAGGATGGGAGCGATGACGGTGCAAAAACCAAACGTAGCAAATAGCCAAGCCCGCATTTTGGACATATTCGGCCCTCCGATGGATGGATGGAAAGTTGCAAACGAACAGCCCGCAGCGAGAGCGGTATTAAAGGACCAGTAAGCGATCTGGCTATTAAGTTCGCACGGGATGCTGTAGTAAATGAGAGGCACATTTGCTCCCCACATTAGCAGCAGAATCCCTTGATAATCGAGCTTTATCCCGAGGGAGTAAACGGCCTCGCTGTGGTACATGAAAGTGTGAAAACTACATATACGTTAGTTATATGTCTTGCAAGTCGCTGTGTGAAAACTTACAGAGTTGAGAGCGCGAAACACACACCAACACCCAAGAAGTATATGCTACAGACCACGACATCGGCTGTGGTTGCCACTCTATAGCGTGGAGGCATCTCAGTCCTGAAGACAAGTAATGGTAGAGCTATGAAGATAATGCAGCCGACTATGTGGGAAAATATGTTAACTACCATATATTAGCAATGAGCCGGAATACCCTATGTAGGTAGCCATCAGATCGAACCTGTTTCGTTGTGGATGTACGACCAACTATGTAGGCAAGACCATAGCGAAGCGCATTCTGGTCGGTATCCAGTCCGCAGATGCTCGCTCCCGCGCCTAGTTAAGGATACATGTAAGCACAAGTATTCTCTGCCATGCTGGAGCAATGTCACTCACTGCCTCCAAGGAGCTGTACGAAAAGGTCAGTAAGAGGGATCATGGACACAATGTATGGTGGCAACCTACGAAGATCTTGCCACTCTAGGAGCTGTATCGACCTTTCATCATGTTTCTTGCCTGTCGCGGGCTGGCGATGACCTCGTCCTGATGCCGCACTGGGTTGCTGCGCTCGAAGCCGTCGCTCGCTAAGATTCTTCATGACAAGGGCCTGAAAGCCCGAAACCCGCTGAAGAACCATCCCCCTTCATAATATGTCCATCTATATGTGAAGTATGCGTTAAAGTCCCAGACTGTATAACCCCAGCACTGCTCGAGGCAGAGGCGGCATAGGCGTAAATGCATTCAATCGGCAACGAAAAAATAATAAAAAAAGTGCTGTCCTGGGTCGATGCCCCCTAGCTGACCGACAGCGGCATCCAATGACGCGATGTAACCCTAGTCAGCGCTGAAACGGCTGCGTGTCCGTGCTGCAAACACACGGATCTGCAGTGCATCTTCTACCACACAAGTCGCATTTGTCACTGGTCTTTTCTATTCCATAATAGGAGTTGTTCGCTGAACTTGTGTTAGGAACGATGAGTGACATCTCCAAATACGTGTTGGACAAACAAATTTGTCCATCGCACGGCGTCGATTAGGTGCGCAGCAACACCTGAGATTTCCCAACCTTTGGAATGTTAAGAAGTCAGTTCATAGAACACGGGCTGTGACGACTCGGGGGAGAGGAAGTCAGCGCTATATATTCGCCGCAGTCAATAGGCGCCGTCATCATGCGAGAGGTTTCGATTTCATCGTCGCCGCCATTCCAATCTTGGTAGAACAATTATGCTTAGGGTTGACGGGAAGAAGAAGTATCTGCGCCCCAACGACCGCGGTGAACTACCTTTGGACTCCTGTCCGAGACCTCTATTTTTGATTGATACGCGCCTCCAGCGTGAGATTAGAAGGCAGTCGGACCCTAAACCACAACCTCTGGCCTGGCTTAACAAAAATGCAGTAAATTCAATACATGGAGTCGCACTCCATAGGTACCTTTTGCTTCTAGGGTATCTATTTTTTGCCTAGCCAAAAATCAATGCTCGCCTACAGGTGCTATTCCGAAGTCACCAATACCGTTGCGCCTCCCATGCTGCCATGCCGAAAGAAGACGAAAGACGAAACAGGCATCTTCCCAACCCAGTTCCCCAGCGCCGGTTTGCTTAGCTAAACCACTGCATTTCAATTCGTTATTCATGCCGTCAGTACTCGTTTCCCCTTGTGGGCGACCGGCCCATGCGCGCCAGCGCCCCGACTTGGCGGTACATGCATGCCACGGTGCTTATCACCACCTGAGGATCCCGCGCTCATGACAGGACTCAAGGGTCGGTGCTGCTCCAAGTCGACATCGTTATAATCGTGTTGATCTCCTTCCAAGGTAGAAGGCGCTGCGCGACCTTCCTCGGCCGCGTGTTCCTTCAATACTTCTGAGACGCCGCCCTCACCCTCAATCTCCTGCCACAGGTGCTCGTCGCGCGGGAAATAGATGCGCTGCAGTGCTGTGGCACCCAGTTCAAACGCGAGCACGGCCACGATCGTGGCCCCGGCCGCCGCCCACCAGCCTAGTTTGTTGCCAAACTCATGTAAGAAGGCACCCCGTACAATGTACGGCCCGAATTTTAACGGATAAATGGCGCAAATGAACAGATTCCACACGAACCAACCGATGATGGACAGGGCAAAGCCACAGAACGTGATCACCGTCTTGTGGTGGCATTGCAAGATCCTAGGGACAGATTGTTAGTAATTGAACTTGAAGCTTCGATGAGCGATTCGGATGCGAACTTACAGAATCTTCACGTTTATGACAATGACGGCGGCGGTGAATGCTAGCTGCCCTAGTGGAAAAAGCGAGTTATTCTCGGTGAAAAGAATATCCTTGAAATAGCCCCAAACCATCATGTAGATAATGACAGTGTCGACGGCCCCTGAGAACATCCAGGCTAGATACTTCTTAAAGTTGAAGGCTTCGCTTCGTTGACCAAACGAGTAGAGCTCGGGAACTGCGAGCAAGGTCTCGGCCTTTAGGTCTTTCTCGAAAATACCTAGCAGGATGACTTTTTTATGGATTAGTAACCGAAGATGGTAAGAGCTGGCATTTAAGGGGTAAAGTCCTACCGGGCAATGAAGTAAACAGGGCGTTAAAAACCGTTAAACTCCAGGACTCGTAAGCGGACGTGCCCGTATATCCATTCCAATGTTGATATTGAGCTTGGATGATATAGAAAACGAGTTCTTTCCAGAACGTCGCGAGAATATACTTGGCCGTTCGAAGATACATCCACCTCCCGTGGACCAAGAGTAGACGTGATAAGAACCTGAACTGGGCGATCGAATAATCTGCCACGCGCGCGGCCTGAAGGCCTTCACGGCCAGATATGCCAATACCGACGTGTGACGCCTGAATCATGGCGATGTCGTTGGATCCGTCGCCAATCGCTAGGGTCAGGGAAGACGGCACCGTGTGGCGAATAGCTTTGACCAGACTTGCCTTTTGGGACGGAGACGCTCGGCAGCAGATGACGGAATCCATACGAACGGCGAGATCGTAGAACATTATCTTCAAGGACTCATCCTTCTCGATAACACCCAAAGTATGGCCATCAACGACGAGAACGGAATGGGCTAGCATGCCACGACCAACATCAACCAGCGTTGATGTTATCTTCTCCTGCAGATCCTCCACGGTGGCATCAAGGATGTAGATTTCAGAAAAGGGCTTGGCCAATCTCGCAGAGTGCGCAATGTTGATCGCAGTCTCGCGCTTGTCTCCCGTAAGCATCCACACTTTGATATTCGCCCTGCGGAGCTTCTCGATTGTTTCAGGCACTCCCTGCTGCAGCTTATCTTCAATGGCAGAAGCGCCGGCAAGATCAAAGTCTTTCTCAATTAGTTCTGCAGCGTCTTCGATGCGCTGTTGCCTATCTACTAGACTCGTAGTAGCGCTTCGATAGACTTTCTTCCAATCTTCATATTCCTCGTCGCCGATGTACCGATAAGCAAAGAGGAGAGTTCGGAGACCTTCCGATGCAAATTCGCCAATGTGGTGGAAGCACCTTTCGAAGATAGCGCCATCATCAGCAGCTATGAACTCATCTACCATCCCATCGTAGACGTCGTCGGTCCCAGCAAGAAGGACAGGAGAGAGGGCTATAGACTGCCGAGGCGTGCTAAATACTTCGTCGTATCCTGTGGTTCTATCCAATTCCAATGTCTCGCGCCTGGTCAACCAACTATCGAGGTCATCCGACACAACGGAGCGGCGGTTCAACTCGGTAGATTTCCCATGACTGCCTTTTCGAAAGATGCTGTTGCGCTTGCTTGTACTATGTCTAGGACTGTACGTGCCACTAAGACGGCTCATAGCTCTCTCAGCTTCTATACTTTTTCGTTTACTGGCTCTTCGCTCCACATCAGATCTTTTCTGTTCAGCCAGGCTGGCATTTTTTAGACGGGGAATCATGACGTTATCAGCGCCTTTGCAGAATACGCAAATTCGTCCATCGGGCATCCGTATGACAATTGACATTCGCTTGCGCTTGCTGCTAAACTCGATCACATCTAACACTTCATACGTTTCTGTGACAAGCCCCCCTCCTGGGCCCTGGATTTGAAGCTGGATGGATTGTGTTGGTCGATCAATGAGGAGGTAGCCTAGGTCTCGGGCAGCTTGGACTAGCGCAAGCTCGTCTGGAGATGCCGCCTGAAATTCGATTCCACCATCCTCCTTAATCTCCGGTAGGCATGTGTTGCTATTTTGGATTAATTAGTATTCGAAGCCTAACTCCCAAGAAATATCAATGCATTTCCCTGGTTTACCTGACCTAGGGAAATATAGCGGGTAGGAAGAATATGGTAGAAGTAGCTGACTTACTACAAGACATTAGCGGGGTGTTTCGAGAGATAGAGGTTGAAATTTTCATACATACCCAGCACGCCATGCAGAGAAGAAACTGTCGGGCCTTTCTCGAAAACGCTGTATTGTTTTTGTGGATGTAATTAAGTAAAGATTTCGTATTTGGTATCTGCAGAGAATGTCCTGGTTGAGTCCTCGACATCCAAGGGGAACTATGGCTAGTAATCAACGGGGTCTCGACGGGCTCGTCTCTCTCGGTAGCCATGGTTGCACCGGTTTCGCCTTCGGCTTGCCCACCTGTGCCTTTCGGTTTGACTTTAGATAGCCGTATTTTATTCTCTTCATCCCGCTTGACATCCATATCATGCAGCCAAGCTGACCCTGCAATGCTAAGCTTTCGAAGGTGCATCTTGTTCTCTGTCAGAGTCCCCGTTTTGTCAGAGAAGATATAATTGACTTGGCCCAGGTTCTCAAGAATCGTGGTCGTATTGGCGACCATCGGTGTGTTCGTTTCGGGGTCATACATCTCGATATCATCTAGTAGGAAGAATTGGCCAACTTTGATGATCTCGAGACTAACATATAAGGACAGCGGAATCAATGTGTTGAAGGCGATGATGAAACCAAACCAGATATGGGCGAAAGGAACCCCAGCGTTTTGAAGATAGGGGGCATGTTTTTCATAGGAGCCTCTCCAAAGATAGTACCCGGCGGTGCATCCAAAAGCCAAGACCAATACGGCTAAAACGAGAAGGACGACAATACGATTAAGTAGTCCTTGGATTTTAGGTCGCTTAGCATGAACGTTGTTCGAGTTCATGCGTATTTTGCATTCTTCCCCTGTGTTGATAATCAGCCCCAAAACGCACTCCGTATTGCGCACCGTCGAGCCTCTATAAACGACATTGTTCATCGTTAACGGCTGGGTCTCTCCATCAACAGTAACACGACCTTCGAAGTTGTAAAGGTCAGCATTGGGGTCTTCAGAAACTATTACGCAGTTGCTTAAGCTTAAGTCCTCGGCAGTGCTGCAACGCTCGGCTAGCAACAAACAGGCCTGTTTGCTTTTGAGATTTGTTTCGCCATCAAGCGCCATTGTTTCGATCCAGGCAATTCCATTGTGACCAGTCGCATGGAGGATCACAATATCCGCGGGCACGTTCTGGTCCCTCTTTAGTCGAACGATATCACCAACTCTGAGATCTTGCCACTGAATTGTGGCCCACGTGGACTCTTTCTGGCGTTCGCTGATGTCCTGCAACTCTGTCATGCCCTCTTCCTCCTCCCGCTCCCTGCTGAGTCTTTTCTTGGCAATGCTCATCAGTTGGTTCTTACTCGACTTCGACTTCTTTTCATCCTTTTGAACTGTGCCGTCGGGATCGAGGACCCAGGCTGGTGCTAAATTCTCCGTCTTGTCTAGAATATACCTCCTATAATCGTCATAACCTTCCTTCGCCATACTAATAGAGACGAAAATGAGTAAAGGTATGAGGGTTGTAAATGAACCGGTCGTGCTCAGACCGGGGACGAGTTGGAGTACGGCAATAATCAAGAAATAGAAGTTGGCTATTTTGCTGAATTGGAAGTAGAGCTGTTTTGGAATAAAAGACCATTTGGTATAACGACTGGACCGTATAAAGTTTGAGGCGTAATCCCTTCCACTTCGCTCATCTATTAGGGGCACCTTGCGGACAGTGCCCGCACTGACGGGTATATGCCGACCATCACGACTCGGCGGGAGAGGCTTCTGGCGCAAGAGCCCCTCGATAATCCACTTCTGATAGTATTCGTTGAAAAGCTCTTCGAACCTAACACGTGGTCCCCTGGCCTTTTCCCGTTGCCGATTGACCCATGCACGATAATTATCTAGGCGGAAAGATGCATCGCGGTCGGTATCGTCGCTTTCCTGACTCCTCTTGCCATGATTCACCCAACCCTGCGCCTGCGACTGGCCCCCTTGCGCCGACGTATCAAAATCGTACTCCACATGTCGTCCTTCGCCCCATTTTCCAGCTGCTTTCGGCAACGAAACGCGAGCTTGAGAGGTGTCGTCGTTCTCCATTCGCATATTCTGGTTCATATAAATAGAGGAGTCTATTCGACGTTGCGCGCCGTCATAGGGTGCATCATTAGAAAAGCGCACGCGATGCGCAGAGGTGTTTGTGTCAGTTCGCCGCGGCCGCCAGTTATTTGGATGTTGTCGCTCTTCACCAGCTTCGGTGTTTGAAGATTCGAAACTGGTGCTCAGAGGGGGGTACTGCTGCCGCGGGTTTTCAATCGGATCAGGTCTATCATCGTGGTTCGACATAATGGAATGGTGGGATATCATGCAATTTGGGCCTAGGGGCCGAGACTTGGCCAGACCTCCAAGAAGCAATTCAGGTGATGTTCAATAGCGGGGTCCAGCCTCAATAGAGCCAACTAAACGTTTAGCGAAATGGATCGTGGACTCATTAACAAGTATGATTGGGCGGTTATATATACAAAGTCCAACTTGTTCTGTTCTGTCGTAGACTCGTAGGAATAGGCAAAATCCAGGCCTGGAGGCGCGGGTGAGGCTGCATACCCAGGCTAGCAACCGCAACTTCACACCGACGACAAAGGGGAGGGTCGCTTGACACCGTAAATGATAAATGTAGTAGAAAACACGAAGTGGCCTGATAAGCGATTCATCACTACAGCCTAGTGGTTCGCGAAATGCTGGAAACGAAGGAGAAGAGAGGGGGAGTAGCTATACAAAATAGGAAAACACAAAGCGAGGATGTGTCATCCGTAAATAGGTACCTTACAATGGTACTTGCAGATATTCAGCATAGCCGCAAAGTCTAACGATGCGTCGAAGCCACCTCGGCCACATTGGATCGATCCTGGGTCGGATCCTTCAACGTACATGACAGATGTACTACGTAAAATAGCCCCCGCGATGCCCAACATGGAAGAAGGATCGACACATCAACACGAAATCTTCAGCACTCCGAACCCTACTGGACGAGGTTTTTCCTTTCATGGAAGTACCTGTGTAAGTGATACATCGCAAAATGGAAGAGTAGGATGAGAGAGATGGGGAAAAATAGTCTGAGTGATTCAGCTGACAAAACAAGCCCTGAACCCCTGGTCGTTTTTGCCAAACCATTCCCGTTAGGGACTTGACGGCCTGCTTTACCCCTGTAAAGCATAGCTAAACGTTGTGCCGGGACGCCCCGCCAAGGTGTAAATTTAATGGGATCAGGGAACAGGGGAATAGATGTACGACAACCTGGGGGCGAAGCCCTTGCGATCGCCGGCCGACTTTCGCTTTTGATAACAGCGAGAGTGTTGCTTCCACCTTAGATATTCTAGTACCAGAATTAATAATTAAGACACGTTGAATTTACAAAGTGAAAACACGAAATACCTAGGTATGTGCCGATTCTCCAACGGTGATGTCATATCAGCGTAGTCAAAACACTGCGCCACGCCCAACTGACGAAGACACTGCGAAGACTACGACGATCTTGAACCCCAAATTCTCCCCCTCATCCCACCACTATCTACCTTATTAACAAAATAAAATAACACACAAATACCATACTTATTAATGATCCTTTAATTAGAAGACACCGCATCTACAATATCATAGACTCCAAGCCAGACGAGGTCGAAATCAACGTCGTTTACATACCTAAGGTACATGCCTAGAAGTGGACGATGCCTAGGTACCTAGTATCTGGGGTAGGAAAACCCCGCTCATCCCCAAAACATTCCGGGGGGGAGAAAGACTAATTTTCTCTCGAAGGAGAATACCTAGGTAGGTACGCACCATATGCGCGATCTTATTCAGCGTAAGAGGCTTATGCTCGATGTGAATATTATGATATGAATGAACCTTGGTTTACTAGAAATGCCAGGGAAAATGTATGCCCATTTGGTCACACATCATCTCTATTACCCACTAGAATTGGCGAATTCGAAAAGATGGCGATAAGAAAAAGTCGTACTATGAGCATAATCGCTTTCGCAACTATCCGAAACTCAACTGCCTATGACTACGTGATCTCTCTAATAATCTCATCGCAGACCCAGGATAGAAAGATAGAACCGTACCACAGCCCAGACTCATGACAATGGCTCCTATGGAGCCCCGCCTGTTCCTAGAGTGAAAGTACTTGAGACTTCTGCCATGAATTGGATGATTCGTAACACCGCCAGCCGCGTACCGTTAGATATCTAGGAGAGCGTTCTCAACCTTACCTGTTGGAACTGGGAAAGCCTTGTCACAGCGTATAAGCGAACGGAAATAATGCACGGCCCGCAATATGTCGCAGTACTCCATAACCCGGCATATCACGGCAGTGCGGGTTACATTCAATCGGTCCTCCGGTGAAGCGTTGGAGAACTATTCCCCGATGCCTAAATCCCACTCTTATGAGCTTTAGTAACCGAATCCCCCCTGACCGAAACGGTGGGGATGCAATTGGTTATCATGTGGCGGGTTCTTTGCCCTGCTCCCTAACCGTAGAATTCTTTGATTACACTAGGTCCTGCGCCGACTCCGTTCACGCTGCGGCTGAATGAGGACCAAATCTTCAAATTCGAACCAAGAGTAAATCTCACCAAGTGTTGGAATAAGAGACCCGCAAGTAAGAGTGATGGACCCTTCAAGGAGGTGATATCTAATACTAGACAGGCCGATGATGAATCACCTCATTGCTTTTGGCATGAACGCTACCTTGTCTGGTATTGAGTGCATCCAAAATTACATTCAGCTAAAGAGCACCCTTAGCCAAGGCTCAGTCCACATCAACAACAGCGACCTACCCACACCGCCAGCGATTGGCCTTAACTATAACAGAGTCATTGCTACGATCAATAGTACAGAGGTCGAGTACCTAAGGAAATGTGGTTTCTATCAAAGGCTACGCAGTTCCATGAGTCAACAGTAGCAACGATATCTCCTATGAAAGACATCGTCATATCCGTCGATGCCCCTTTTTATCTACCCGACGACCCAATGCTTTGCTGCTATGAAACGGCGGGCTTGCACTTCGGAATATTTCACAAGCGGTAGCCCAATGCTCACACGGGAAGCAGGGAGTATAGGGCAACTTGATAATTATTGTCGGTTCAGTCATCCGCTCATCATATGGTCCAGACGTATGCTCTAGCTATGAGGGCAGGTAAGTTATTTCTATGGCCCAGGTAGGTAGGTAGATGATGATGAGATGCTACTTGTCATGTACGAAAATAATTATGAAGTAGTCCAAACTCATAATTATTTCATGATTTCCGTTCTAGCCTCGTTCATGTCGCTGTTAACTCTACAACTACCTACCTAGGTACCTACCTATCCATTCCCTTTTTCATTCCCTTTTTCACTCTCTTTTTCACTCCCCTTTTCACTCTCCTTTTCACTCTCCTTTTCACTCTCCTTTTCACCACGAAAATGATTGACGAAAGATACGACTGTACATCTCAAGAGAAGTTGCACGGGGCTCATCTAGGTGTGTCTGGCACTTTGATCTTGACTCCGAGCCTCGCCAACAGGGTCTTCACAAGATGTCGCAAGATCGAGAGAACTAAACGGGGCGAATATGAAAGTGAGGTCTCCGAAATCAAGGATGTTAGTGACCATGTTGTAGTCTGTCATCACATCATCCGACTTAACTTCCACCTAAGCATGTCCTGAAGATCTCAACTCTCCCTACCTATTCAAAGAAGGTAACTCGATGCTATTGCATTGCTGCATCACTAGTTTCTGCACCGCAACCATTAGGCTGCCTAGATACCTTGCCTAAGTACATACCTAAGGTTAGGTGCATGTGGTTAATAGACATCCAATTAGGCAACTTACCATACATCTAGGCAGACAAGCAAGAAGGCGTAGGAGTATGAACTCAAATGAAACCTACAGTACCTAGGTATGTAGTGGGAAACTGCTGTCCATGCACCAACTGTGTGATACTGGCCTAGCAGATACATCCGACCCCTGTTTCTTCCCTAATTAAAGTTGGTATTGTGATACTGGCACGGTTTTTGACTAATTGTCAAAGTGAAGGGGCAATGTGACTCATTGGGCAGTGCCATATGTATATAAGACGGACCAGTCTCTGGTCCCCTGGAGTCTTGATTCTCCTTCACACTCATTATCCTTCACTCTACATACGACTCACCTCAAGGGCTATCTCTATCTTTCCTGAAACCATGGAGGTAGGCTTCATTTGATCTTGATGTTCACAAAGACTCTCACACTCTCGTTCATTCTACGGATCTCAGAAGACCATTCACAGTAAGCATGCATTTCTTAATTGACCCCTTTTCCCGAACCATGTTGATGGAGGCTGTCCAAGTGGAGAGCAACTCCCTATGTCATTTCCCCCTTTTTGTTTATGAAGACCATCGATGGTCTAGATTCCTTGTACCGGGATGGTTCGACGTGGTTGCGACATGACCAAGACTCTGTTCATACCAGGAACCCCTTACCCCCTTCCCAGGATTGAAGTCCCTATCTAATCCCACGGAACTACGCCATGGCATTTATCTGGGCTTCCAGGTATGCTGACACTTGGTGTCCAAAGTTGGTCCAGAGAATGACACCGGCCCTCGCCGCCAGCTCATGCGTGCTGCCAAGTCGATGGCCATCGACAGATCAGCTACCATCGACTACAGCCGCAGCTTCAAAGAAGCTTTCCCGGATGAGCCCAAGTCCTCCGTACCCACCACACCCGTTCCCAAGGCTCCCTCGAAGGGATCCGTTATTGTCATCGACGATGAGGTCCGAGGATGTCCCGCCGGTAAAAGATTTCCTTATCCAATGCAATAAGGACTACCCCATAACCGCAAACAACCCTAACGTACAAAAGTTTACGGCTAAAATATCCCGGATTATTAACAGCTTATACTAATAGCCAAAATCAGGAACCTCCGAAAAAATATCCGCATGGTTTCGCAAGCCTTAAGATTAATAAGAAATTAATAAAGGAATACGCGCATATCTTTTACAAAAAGAAATTATACCTACGTATATTTACAATTCGTTTTTTAAATTAATACCGTTACAAGCATAGCAAATCTTAGGCAAAGAGGACTTACAACCAAAAAACCTTTTAAGCCTTCCCATAAGTTGCAAAACCTGTCATCACTAGATGGTCGATCTCGATATTCCCACATTAATGCGTCCAGGAGAAGTAACTTTAACAATCCCTTCCTCAAAGATAGAGTCGATCCTCACGTCAACATCAACTTCCAGGCGGTTGAAGCCTTCTTGGTGGATCGCGGCTTCACTTTCCCTCCCGCAACACTTACTGGCCGGAGGCAACGAACCAAGGCCTGTGCCTCGTAGCCTTTACGGACGCGACCGTCGCCAAGGAAGCCGTTGAGAAGCTTAATGACTTCTCTTTCCGCGGGCGAAAGCGGAAGGCCCGAATTATGGTGGGCAAGTTAAACGGTATGACATGACAGCAAAGGCTCAAGAAATTTCCAAGTTTACTGACAGAATTTTAGTTCGGTTCAGGCATCCAACCCTCAACCAACCCTATCTCTAGCCTCATCTTCTGTATGTGCTCCTATTCTGGTACGAATGGGATTGCTAACACTGTAAAGGCTGCCCATTCGCAACCCCCTGCAACAGCGACCACCGTCGCAGTCTCAGCCGCATTGGCCATCATAGGGACCGCAGCCAACGTCGCAGCCGAGTTGGCCAAAGCCATCTCGTCCGCTTCCTGCTATTCGATTGGCAGCTCTTCCACAACATCGCAATAATCAGAATGCAAGAGGCATAGCATTGGTGCAGATATCCCCAGATTTCCAAGCAAAGATGATGCGAGGGTATCTGGACGACCCAAAATGGGCAGCCGCCGGTAGCACAGCCAAAGGCGCAGCCGACAAGGCCGCCCTCCGGGCCAAACTCGAAATCGGCCGCTGCCGCTACGCCTATAGCCGTAGTCTTCGCCTTCGCCAAAAGAACCAGCCGCCTCGGGATTCTCATGCAGCAGCAGATGGTACGTGCTAAAACCCTACGATACCCTAGGCCATACTTATATAAAATAGGTAGGCATCCGTTTCCATTACCACAGCATCGGAGGACTCGTTTACAGCTGTCAATTTGGTGTTCTTACGACCGTCGCTACCTCAAGAGTGGAGGGAGGATCGCGAGAACCCCGGCGCCGAGGTCGACCGCTTCTTCGAGTCCTACAGGCCCATAGACACGGTCTACCCCCCGGAGTTTAAGAATGTCAAGTTCCAGCTGTCCGATCCGGATGAAACGGAAACCTACTTCCTCCCGCAACAGGTACCCGACCCGGCCCCTGATAACCGAGGCGATGGTACAGACACGTGGATTGCCACGTCTGAGGGAA
This sequence comes from Hypoxylon fuscum, assembly GCA_022578945.1. Lineage (NCBI taxonomy): Eukaryota > Fungi > Ascomycota > Sordariomycetes > Xylariales > Hypoxylaceae > Hypoxylon > Hypoxylon fuscum. The sequence continues at coordinate 28,935 of MU399991.1, forward strand.
GCACCAGAAAGTTCTATTGCGCGACCTGGAGAGAGCCAAACCGGAGGGCTGGGAGATTTGGCAGTAGCCGGAACACCCTAGGCAAAAGAGGAAGACATGCTTGAGCCGTCGCCGTCAACCGAGTTCAAGATGTCGGTAAATACGACGGACAAGCCTCACACAGAGGTGGCGATTAGGTTTTCTGACGGCGATGTAAGACTGAAGCAGTGAATTAAGACAAGCGATGACAGGAAAAAGATATATATATATATTCAATTCAATGTTCGATCAATCATAAATACAAGAATCAAACAACCCAAGACGGGCTGAGTTCAGTTATTTCCACCTCAAAGTCGTATCCTATATACACAGCACACACACACAGACAAGCCCCAGAATGTAATTTCATATGCCACACATCGCACACGCATCCAAAGTCGAAAGCACTAAGATACTCGTACAAGTGAAGCTACCTTAGGCCGACGCAACGCACTGGTAGTAGTACGGGTTCCAGGACTTGCAACCGCCCTCGGCGCACGCGGTGGGGCCCGCGAAGTTGGAGCCGCCGCACTGGCCGTACAGGCTCTGGGCGCCGACGACGCCCGTCGCAGCCGCGCTCGTGGTCGCGGGCGCGGCGGTGGTGGGCGTCGCTGGTTTGGTCACCGTGGCGAGGGTGGTGGGCGTAGAAACCGCTGCGGTGGTGGTCTGCGGCGCGGTGGCCGCCGCGGTGGTGGTCTGCGGCGCGGTGGCCGCCGCGGTGGTAGTAGGAGCGGCGGTGGTGGGCTCGGCGGCGGTGGGAGTGGCTGCTGGAGCAGTGGGAGCAGTGGGAGCAGTGGGAGCAGCGCCGCCAGCGCCGACGGTGGCAGTGCCGGTCGCGGTGATGGCGGACGCGGACTGGGCGACGGAGGAGGAGGCGCCGGCGATCAGGGCGGGGCCGGGGATGGTGTAGACCAGGCCGGTGGTGTAGATGTTGACCACCATGCCGGGGTCCTCGGGGGTGTACAGCTTGGTGCCCAGGGTGCCGGCAGGGACGTCGGTACCGTCTCCCGTAACCTCCAGGTTGAAGCACTGCGGGTAGGCCTGGGCGCCGTTGACGGAGCCGGCGGAGTGCAGGGCGATGGTCTCGTGGCGCAGGACGTAGTTGCCGGCCTTGATGTTGGCGGGGATCTGCACGAGCCAGGTGTTGTTGTTCTGGATGAGCACGTCGGAACCCCAGCGGCCGTTCTGCAGGCTGTCGTCGATCTTGCCGACCTCGTCGATCTTGAAGAACTCGAGCGCCGCCTTGTCGGCCGTCTCGCAGTCGCCGTCGCAGGCCGCCAGGTAGTCGATCATCGGGCCCTTGTGCGACTCGGGCCACGTGTTCCACACGATGCTGACGCTGCTGCCGGCTTTGACCTGCGCGTGGCCGCCCGCGTTGGAAGACGTCTTGTGGCAGATGATGTCGGCGCTGGCGAAGCTGGCGGGCTCCACGAAGCCGTTGTCCGTCTGCGACGTGGTCCAGCCCACGACCGTGGGCGGGTTCGCCTGGTACGGGAAGACGGTAGGGTCGTAGCCCTGGTAGGAGACGCCGTCGATGACGATGTTGTTGACGTGGCCGTGGGCGGCGACGGTAGCAGCCGAAGCCAGAGCCACGATCAGGGGGGAGAATCTCATGTTACCCATTTTTGCTATGGTTGCGATGGACAGTCGAATGCAGTTGTAAGTGAGTGAGTGAATGGTAGAGACAACAAGAAGTGTATGGTGAACGAAGTTAAGCGGTATCGATCAAGATAGCTGGTCTCTCCAGGAGTAAAGAATGACGAAAGGTAAAAAATGAAGGACAAATAACGAATGGTTACAGAACTCGACTTCGCAAACGGATAGCGATGATGAGAGGAAAGACTGACTTGAAGGCTTCCGACCTCATGGTTATATAGTCGGACGACATCATGTCGTCCTCAACCCAGACCTACGATCCTATAATTGCAGTTGTATGAGCTCCACTGCGGTGATGTTCGACAGGGTACTCCAAAGCGGCGAAGGAAGTCAAGTGCAGATCTTGAGACACGCGGGTGCTCGACAGCTCGACCTGAGCTAAGGGGCGAGCTGTGATTGGTTCTGCACACTCGAAATGGGGGCGGGCCCCTGACTTCAAGGCCCTGTCGTCCGAAGTTGGCCGCGGACTGGGGTAGCATCGCATTGGCAATACCGGCGGGAACCAGCTGTTTGGTGTTTGGATTTGCACCAGCTAGCCTAGCCAGCATCCTGTTAGGGCTTGGCGATTAATGCGATGTTTGGAGTTGCGGCTAGGACGACCACTAGAAGTGGAAAAGCATCCACGTAGACGTCGAAGACAACACCCAATTGGCGTCTTCGAAGACGCTGTAGTCGTCCTGTGAATTAACGAGTATTTTCTCGGTCTTTGCTCAAACATATCATGGGCTTATACCAGCAGATAGTACCGAGATACCCATCATATGATCTAATTAGGTATGGAAAGATCAAATTCGGGTTAGGAGGAGCGCATCTCTAACAAGTGTCAAGCCGAAATGAAATTAAAAGTGCTGAGGGAGGCGAGATGCTTGGCCCGACCACACCATCGGTAGCCGCTCCTCCAGGCCCCATAATGGCACGACCCACGGCAGAGCCGCGAAGGGAAGCAGTCTGCTATTCGTGGAATTTCGATAGTGGGCGCCGACAAAATGAGACGAGCCGCTTGATCAGAAGTATGGAATGGCTAATGAGTCCATAGTGAGAAAGAATGTGATGTGGTCGTGTAATTACGGGCAGTAGAAATTTGACCTCAAGTGGGAGAAAACTATCGAAGAGCTAGTAGCAATTTAGAAGAGGAGCCCAATGCGACTCTCATGAAATGATCACAAATTGACCAGCTTGTTCTCGCATCTCGTTGACATGGCGGTATCACAAATCGTCCATCACGCACAAACCACTGGCCCTGGGCAGATCCGGCTCGACCTGCCGTCGCCATTCCATCGAAAATGTCATCTGTCATGTCATCTCATCTCACAACAACACACAGACCGCTTGCAAATCAGCGGGGGATCACCCTCGGGATGGGCAGGCAGGGTACCTAAGTACCTATGGGAGCCCCTGCGTCGATCTCCGACGCCTCCACATCGCCGTTTCGGATGGCCGTAAACAGCAAGCGACCCCGGCCGCGCCTTCATGCCCCGACCACCCTGCCACCGCGGACGAACGCGAGGGACGCCATCGGACGGTTCTAGAAAGATTTTGGAATTGCGAGGTCTTTTTCGCTGGATCTTTTTTTATGTATGAAACGCTTGGTGGTGTCTTTTGGGGGAGGCTCCACCGGCCAAGGCTATCGTGAACTCACCACTCGGTGGGTCGTCCGTCAGTGTCGAGAAGAAATGGTAATGGAATAATAGTGTGGATTCGGATTCGGTTCCTTGGCCCGTCGCACCTAGTTGAAATGTTTTTCAGCTCTGCCATAGTACATATTGGCATTCCTAGGTCTGTTTTGAACAAATGAAGGTGGATATGATGACTGAATACTAATCAACTCGGTTCATCGGCGGTGAGATCTAACCCAATTTCCAGGCAAATCCTAATGAGTCTCCAGTTCACCAAACATTCTGCAACGTAATCGATGGCTCAATTCCTCAAGCATAACGCATAACTAAGGGCGAGATGCACTTCAAATTTCAAAGCTGAGAGTATGTGATATCTAAGTCTATACAACTTAAGAATGGATTTGTACAATAGGTCTCGCGTAAATATCTGCTTGGTTTCGTACATTACGAACGAATAGGGGGGAAAGGTATCATGCCGTATCTCATATCAAAAAGTGCTTCTTTGCTTGGTCTGCTTTTGTCGTCGTGCACAGAAAAATTCATGCTTGAGTAGGGAATAGCCCGAATTTTAGGCGCCGCATCAACGCCAAAACTCCGCTCGTCTCACGTTTCGATTCTTGGAACTCCTAAGCAACTGGGTAGGTCGGTAGGTCGGGTGAATATCTAAGGCCGTCTAAGTGCACCTTAGAATTCTCCCTCGCCGCCACCGCCAGCAACTCCGGCCGCCCATAAGCCCACCAGCCCCCACCAGCTGACCTTGTATCCTCGCCAGAGCCCTTCGAGGCCCTGACCCCTTTTGTAAACTACCTCTGCTACCTTGGGCTGGTGCCTCTTCCTGCCGCGCGGTGGAGGCTTACTCGGCACCGGCACGGCATGCGAACCCTCCTCGGTAACAATGGTGTACATGGTGCTGACCACTCCGTCATACGATCCGGGTTGGATGACGGTGTCCATCTTGCCCGTGTTGTCGAGAGCATGGAGGTAGGTAGGCTCTGCTAAGACGGCCATCTGGCCACGACGGAGGACGGTTTCTAGGGGTAGCTTAATAAATAGGGACGCAATAGAAGTGCAGAATTTGGCAACGGAGAAGGTCATAGGCGACGCTTCGCGGTCGATCTGGAATTGAGAGCGGAGAACGAGGGGTGTTGATAAGGTGAGGAATGGGTGAACAAGGGAGTTGAGAATAGTAGGGGCTATCAGGTTGGATGGGCAGAGGTATGAAGGTAATGCCCGGAGTGTCGCTAGAGTCCGCCGCGGAGCACGTCCAGTAGATGTGACGATTAACCTCGTTCGAACGAGATCAAGGGGAGCTAGTATAAGGCCCGTCGCTACTGCGGCAGCCGCAGCTACGCACAAAGAGGCCCAAGGATATGGTGAGGCGATGTCGACTAGCCTATCGACATCGTCTTTTAGTCCCAGATCTGGTACGTTTAACAACGCACTCAACAGACTACGTGACCAGTTCTCTAGTAGTGACTGCAGCACCGTATAGAGGAACGTGGCATTAGTCCCCTTCCACACACCCCACGCCGACTCCTTTGACCATAACTGTGATATGACATCGAATATGGAGTCTGGTCTCTTGAGAGTGAGCTGATGGGGGAGAACTTCGGGCTGGGTGGGTAGCTGTGGTGTGTTTATCGGTGACGATCCTCTTCGTTTGCTTGACCTGCTGGATGGTGTAGGGGTATATGGCATGTTGCCGGTGAAGTATGCTGCCTCTTCCGGGTCGGAATCGGACTCGGCACCCTACGACCCCTCATCAGTACCGGCACACATTTAATAGATATACGATATACACTATAAATAAACATACCTCAGCCCACGGTGATTTGGGAGTAAGTTCGGGAGTAGCAAGGCTGGGAGTAACGAGGCTCGGAGTTGGTTTCGCAACCCCTACCGACGGAATACTCAACCCGCCTAGATCATCTTGACTCCTCGCTTGGAGAATGGTCTTGGCTACCTCGAAAGGTTGGGCCATCAACACCGACGTGTACTTCCATAACAGCTCATCTACGAACTGTTTGATAGACTGGACGGTGGACGGTGACAGGTCATCGAACTGATCGCTGTAGTCTATATCGGAAAAGATGTCACGCGCCCTCGAAGCATACTTGTTGGGCGTCGCTGCGGACGTCGCATTTCCATGTGACGACGGGGACGAAAAAGGATTCGGTTGCGACGGTAGACTCTGGACCTGTTCTCCTATGGACGGTGGGATGTAATAGGGGCGTAGAGGGTTTACGCCTTCTCTCGGTGAGGACATTGTGGGTGTTGGTTGTCTTATTTCATTATTCGGTTATTCTGTGTTGAAGGTGGAAGATACAAAAAGATACAAAAAATAGGGCGGTCTGAGGTGGGATTTTTCGGATTAGATAAGAGGGCTGGTATCGGTAATGCATGCATGATACGATGTTGAATAAATGGGTATAATATTATGCAGATTGTAAAAGTAATATCGATAAGCACATATTAAATAGATAAGATATGAGCTCGGAGTTAAAAAGAAAAAAAGAGAACGCAACGGTCGCCTATCAGCGGTCACCGAACCCGATAAGAAAAACTCGGCCCGCACGGTGCACCTCCAAGATTTTAATCGGAGCTATTCCCATTCGCTCTTCTCTTATTCGCCAAACTCGCATCGCATCGCATCCCAATACATTTTTTTTTACTTCTTGTTAGATGCACGACCGCCTCCAATTCGAATGCTCGTTGGTCCCGGCATAGTGGTAATGCTACGATGACAGCAATGCGCCGTTGAAGATATTCCATTCTTCTCTTTTATTTGTACTCGTCCCGTTCCTGTTTCCTCCGCGGGTACCATATCCAACCGTTCCCGTCTCATCTTTTCTCATCTTTTTCTCATCCCACCTCTTCGCCGAAATCCCCGAACTCGTAGTCGCGACTCTCGGACCTCGAATCGAACACCATGGCCACCCCTCGAAGTCTTGTCCGAAGTCTCCAAAGACTACCATTGTCCTCTTATAAGACCATATCACAAACTAGCAGACCGGCGCTTTCGGCATGTAGTAGAATAAGGACAAATTCGCCGTTCATATGCCGTTCCTCGGTCCGCGCACCTCTACTGCGACAATTTAGCACCACACCACAGCGTCCGCACGGCCACGTACATGAGCCGAAGCCCGGCGAGGAGTAAGGCTTTCTCTCCCTCGGACCATCCACGCAATAGCTAAGGTACCTAGCGGCTAACCAACGGACCAGGCTGTACGTAACCTTCGTCGACAAGGAAGGCAACGAGCACAAGATCGCCGTAGCTCCGGGGGACAACCTGCTGGACATCGCGCAGGCGCACGACCTAGAGATGGAGGGGGCCTGCGGGGGGTCCTGCGCCTGCTCGACCTGCCACGTCATCATCGCCGACGAGGACTACTACGACAAGATGCCGGAGCCCGAGGACGACGAGAACGACATGCTGGACCTAGCGTTCGGCCTGACGGAGACGAGCCGCCTCGGCTGCCAGGTGGTCATGACCAAGGAGCTCGACGGGCTTACCGTCAAGCTGCCGTCCATGACGAGGAATCTACAAGCGAGCGACTTCGGCTCCAAGTCATGAGATTATGAATATCCTAACACGTGTTTAGGATAACTGAAGAGGAGAAAGGAAAGGGGGATTGGTAGTGGATGGTACCTGTACCAATACGGTTCCAGTCGAACCACTCGAGTGCAAATAAGGAATGAATGGAACGGAATGAGCGCCTTGGACATCTACTACATAGGTACGGAGGCGTCAAAAATGTATTTATACTCCCGTCCCAGCACGTAGCCGGCTCGGAGATCGGAAGAGCGAAAAGCCCAACTCTGTAACGAGGTCATGTTCACGAAGTCCAGTACTTTGGTATCATCCCTGTTCATCGTGGTGAATAAACTTCCAATCCATCCTATACACATCTATAGGTACTCATGCATATGTAGGTATTGTGACCGTAACTCAAGCCTCCTCCAGCGCGCCCTTCGTCAGCGCCCCGCCACCCCCCGCGATCAGATCCAGGAAGCCCTGGCGGCTCATCTCATTGACCTTGTCCTGGCGCCTTTGGACGCCGACGAACCCGTCCCGCCGCGCCTCCCGATCCGCCTCGGCCGCCTTCTCCTGCGCCTCGCGCACCGCGCGGAACAGCAGCACGACGCCGCGGTGCGCCGTCTTCTTCAGGCGCCTCTCCGCGCTGCGCACGGCCTCGGTGCTGGTCGCGGGCAGCCCCGTGCCCGCGTCCACGGCGCCCAGCAGCACGTCCCGCACGCGGCCCTTCTCCTGCGCCGCGCGCTTGGCCTCGCGCAGGTGCTTGCGCGCCTTGGCTTCGAGCGCGCTGTCGACGACGTCCTTGGCCGCGCGGTGCGCGTCCGCGCTGCGCGAGAGCACCGGGTCCGCGCGCCGCGTCGTCGAGAGCTTGGTCGACAGGATCTTGGACATGGACGTCGCGAAGGCGTCCGGGTCGTTGCGCTTGGACTTGGACTTTCGCGGGTGGGACGAGGTCGAGGCGTCGGAGCCTGAACCCTCATCGTCGTCTGACCCATCTTCGTCGCCGTCGTCCGAGTTTAGTTCCTCGTCGGGGTTCTTGTCGCTGGGTGCATCCTGGGCGAACTTGACCGACGGCGTCTTCCTTTGCTTCGCAGTAGATTTGGATGATATGCGGGCTTCGTCGTCGTCCAAGTCTGAGTTTGAATCGGCATCGGAATCGGATCCAGACGGTGCATCGTCTACGGCCACGTTGTCGAGGTCTTCGTCGTCCGAGTCGAGCAGATTCACGGGCCGGAAGTCGGCGTTGGTGCTCTCTTCTTCGTCCGAGTCGCTGTGGTATGCGGGCACCTTCTTCTGCTTCTTCTTGGGCCTTTGTTGCTTCGGCCTCGAAGCGAGGTCTTGATGATTTCGCTTTTTGGTATTAGGTCCAGCCATTGTGATTGAATGACTGTCTGTGTATGTGTTATTGTGCAATATGCAACTTCTAGTGGAGGCAGCTTGTAACTTTTTTTCTTTGGAAAAGTTCAATTGCTCCAGCTAGCCCCACTTCAAAGTGACTGATAAGATAACACCAGTCTCACCGCTTTCCAAAAAGACTCAAGGTACCAAGTACTAGCATTGGAACTGCTGAGTAAGCTCATTTCGAGGTTGCATTTCACTTCGACATGGCATGTGTAACCCGGTCATCTTTGCTTTTTGATGCCATCACCATTTCAAGCTTTCATGAGTTATGAACACTAAAATGTGTAGCGATGAAAAGGTGGATGAAAATGAAGTTGGTCATCTTCAGAATGGCAGGCCATTGCCAAGCATCCCAGACAGGGCATGGGTTAGACTAATTAAATAAGGAGCTCCTTCGCTTCTGTTTTTTCTAACGCCATATTCGCTTCAGACTTTCGTGAGGTCCAAAGTCGTTCGCTATTGTCCTTCGTTGTAATAATATTTTCGCATATACACTTTCGTTAAGATCTTACTTACCTCATATCTCGCGCCCACAAGTAGCACGGCTTCACGTCTAAAGAGAATCAAGTATTTGGTAGTAGCAAAAGACTAGGCAACACCACGGCAAAGGAGACACTATATTCCAAGACCAAGTAACCCTCCCTCTTCCAAAATGTCGGGCATCCTAGGCTACTCCGAAACCTGCAACTCGCACAACGCGCTGCGCAACATATCCGGGTATGCCTGCGGCGTGACCTTCTCCTTCAAGGACGCCGTCTCCCCGCCGCCGGACATGCACTACGCCGTGGTCTCGCTGCAAGAGTGCTGCGCCAAGGCCGCCGCGCCCGTCCTGCGCATCCCGGGGAACACGGGGTGCGAGATGCAGTTCTGCGCCGTGCCCGAAGCCACGTCCACGCGCGGCGGCAGCAGCAGCGCCTCCCGCACCGAGGTCCCGACCGTCGGCCCCCCGTCCGCCGTCGAGAACTGCCTGGCCTTCGTGTACGAGGGCGACCTGCCGGACGACGTCGCGCGGGACATCGACTACGCCGGCAGCTGGTGCGTCGTGCGCATGTACGACACGCTCATCGGCCCCGAGGACGAGAGGGCCGCGGTCACGGCGGCGCCCGCGCCGCCCAGCTGGACGAGTGCCGCCGTGGACCCCTGGGCCGTGGCGCTGTCGTCCGAGAGCGCGGCGTCGGCAAGTGCGTCGGCGGCGGCGGCGACTGCGAAGCCCACGTCGAGTAATGGGAATGGCAGGGCTGCTGATCAGAGGACGGGGAGCGGTGTGAGGATATGGGCTGTGGCTGCGCTGGTGACGCTGGGTTTTGTTGCTGCACTATAGGTCATGGCATAGCGACTACCAGTGACTTGGGTGTACTGATTATCAAATGATAAAATGGCCTCGAGAGCGGCTGTTACTGCCTATGTATAAAGTTGGCGCCATGACTGGAATCAGAACCACGAGAGTCATGTCGAGGTAGAGCAACAAGTGCCCAAAACTCGTCGTCTTCACCGTTCTTCTACCATATGCACGTCCTTCGGTGGAGGATGGGGATTTCCGATGCCGTTGCGTCTGGGATCTGCAGGATCGACGAGCCGCCTTTTTCTCAGATCGCCTTCCAGGTGTCGACCCAGCTCCCAACAAGCCTCATACTTGTCGCTTGGCCTAGGTTGAATATCAGCAGACAACGGCTGCGGTCTATGTTATAGGAGTGAGCAGATTTAGCTCTAGTGAGTGTGAGTTTGGATGGGATCACACTCTTAATAGACCAGCTGGGAATGGACTGTAATTCGTTCCTATAACCATGCCGATACTTTGTTGTAATTAGGATAGTCCATAGCTAATTAGTTGACAATCGCTCTTGGAGTTTCGCATTTCCCTTCGTGATAACCGACATACAAGCCGATCAATTAAGTGGGGGTTACCGTTGTAGAGAATACCGCTCCCATTAGTAAACTTCGCCATAATCAATCTAATGTCGGAAACATCGCCATATAAATATCAATTATTAGCAATCTGTAATATCATCAAAGTTAACCCAACACACAGCCTCATCGATATATTGACCATGATCGTCTTGTAAGGGTTATTGTTTAGATGAAGATCTACTTACCGTTCCTGTTTGCCAATGGGGATGCGATGCGGGGCATTATCAGCACCCGCATTCCCTTGCGAGCATCTTAAACAGGCAGTTGAGATACGGAACGTTGCACTCAATTGATCTAGCCTTCCTGAATGGATCTTGTTCCTTTCTCTTTACTTCACGTCGAATTTCGATGTGACGGAAAGGCCTCGAGGTGCATATGAGTCTCTACCTTCCTGCGTAACTGCTCATACGGAGGTAGAAAGACGCGCATTCCTGACGGAAACACTGGAAATAGCAGGGTATCTCACCGCATTCCGTCTAATCGTGCAATCTGCCGCGGAGTAAACCTCACGACGATGAGAGGGATCACACTCGTCAGCGGGACCCTGCTTCTTGCTTCGCGTTTAGCATGTGCGCAGTCTCAGAACGAGACGGGCGAGCATCCGGGATGGCCGAGGTGGTGCGGCAAAGTGTACGAGGCCGGGTACCCTTCGTTTGAACCCGGCGGCCACACAACGGAGCCCGCTCCCATCAACCCCGACGGCACGCCAAATCTCTACGTGCAGTTCAAACCACGGCATAACATCTACCTGGTAGGCGAGACAAAAGCGTCATTTGTCGTCAACGCCGCGCTATCGCGTTGGTATGGCGAGCCATGGACAAATTCGACGACCGACGGGGAATCGGCCACCGAACCGTTCACGGAGCTGTTCTTCTCGATTAGTCTGACAGGCAGCGAAGGAGAAACTACCGCGTCGCTAGTTCAGAGTAGCATGACTATTGATACGACGGGAGCCGTCTTTGACTTCGACCTGGCTGGCTTTGAACCCCGCGCAGCGCCATATGAGGTTGTGCTCTCCGGAGCATCGCGTTTCGGTGACCTGAACTATACAGCGAAGAGCGAGTTTCGGTACCTACCGGACATTGCTCCAGAAAGCAGCGCGACCAAGATCGACAACCTGAACGGCGGAGTACTGTTCCGGAACGCGCAGACCGGCGGCGCATTCGTGCCGTTGTTACCGTACGGGTTTTACGGCCTGTATAACGGGTCTAACTCTACTGCCGAGAGTGAAGCCTTCGTGAGTCAGTATTCTAGTGACGGGAACGGTTTGAATGGGATCATATCCCTCGCTGGCTTCGCCGACACGAATCCAGTATACGACAGCATGGACGCGTCGAGCATGAGATTCATGTTTGACCTGCGAAGCTCGTACAAGAACTTGACCGAGGTGGAGCAGCGGGTGAATACTATCAAGCAGCACAGCTCGCTCTTCGCGTACTGGACGGCTGACGAGTAAGTTCGACATTTCAATTTTGATACCTTATATCTATTTAGGTGTGCATGCTAAGACATACTCAGACCCGATGGTTGGCAAGTCCCCTTCGAGACCACCCCCGCAGCACAGGAGCTGATCCACGAACTGGACCCGTACCATCCAGTCGCCGTGACGCTCAACTGCCAGGACTACTATTTCGGGGAGTACTCCGCGGGCGCTGACATCCTAATGGAAGACCCGTACCCGATCGGCATCAACAGCACCTTCTCAAAGTGGGGTACGGAGTGCAACGCGACGCTCGGGGATTGCGGGTGTGACAACTGTCTAGGAGGCCCGCAAGAAGCCGCGCGACGTCTTGACTTCTTGATTCAATATGAAAAGTGGCTCGGCCGTTGGCCGCTGCCCAAGTTCCACAATCCGCAGGCCTTCCACGGTGAAGACTACTGGTCCCGAGACCCAACACCCGGCGAAGCCTTCGTCATGAACGCGCTGGCGTTCAACCGCGGGGCCACGGGCGCCTTCGCGTGGACGTGGCCGACCAGCGACGAGCTGTTCAACGCGCACTCGCAGATGGCAAACGTGGTCACGAAAGCGCCCGTGTCGGACTTCTTGCTTGGTGGGCAGCCCGACGGCACGATCCCCATTGCTAACTACAAGCTTCTCGACGTAGCCTACTGGGTCCAAGGAAACCAGATGATGGTCAGCGTGGCGAACGCGGCGGAAGACGACGCCACTTCGCTCTCGATCACGTTACCGCTGGCCGCGGCGGGAATCGCCGCCACGCCGTTCGGGGAAGCAGCGTGGACACTGGCGGATTACCAGCTCGACACCGAGACCCTTCCTGCCATGTCAGCGAATTTCGTCGTCCTCGACTTAAAGTAGAGGCAACATCGTGTAGATAGTTTCTGGTTTGGGTAATGATAATGAGTTCGGGTTTAGCCACTGCCGATCTATCTTGCAATGGCATATACGAGTGCACACGAGGGACTAAAATGAGCTAGCCAATGAACCGATAATGGCGCGCTTATACGACGGTGCGCAGATTCATACCGAATATCTCTATTCAGGGTGCCATTTGTGTCACCATAGTATACGTAACCATGCCTCCGCATCAATCACACGCATGCCGGGGTCTTTTGTGGCCGTGTCTGCAAGCCTATAGATAAACGAATGCTCCAGGTTATAGCATACATATCTGCTGTGCCCGAGTGCCTACCTACCTACCTAAGGTAAGCACCTATGCAGCCCATTATCTCTGTGCAGCTCTACATGTACCTTACCGTGCACTCCGGTTATGGATGCTACCGTATGCTGAGGAGGCGATCGTCAACCCCGCCTCCAGTGAGTATATTTTAGTTCCTCATAATCGATACCTATATCGGCTTGACTACCTACGCCTCCTACTTTTCTTCTTGCCTGCGTCTTCAGACTCTTGCCTGCGTCTTCAGACCAGTCACTCGTACTTGGCATGGACTATCTACTTGCTATCCCATTATACGGCTTCGGCCTCTTCTCCCGAGACCATGCCTCACAGGCGGCCGTTTCTGCAGCCCTTCTAGGCGTCTTCTTTCACATCACTATTACGCAGGTGATAGACTTGGACGAATTCATACATTTGCTCGTTGCAATCCTTCCCCTTTCTCTCCTGGGGCTCTCTTTCACCTACTATGTCCTTAGGTTCAATATACTTGAGACAGCCGTGAGGATGTGTGTTGTGGTAGGTAGTTTCAATGCAGGCCTCTTTTCTAGCATGGTCATCTACAGGCTTTTCTTTCATCGACTAAGAAAGTTTCCTGGACCACTTGATGTCAAAGTCTCTACCTTCTTCGCTGCTTTTCGAACAATAAGATCCGACGTCAAGTATCATAAGGTGGTGGCCGGGATGCACGAGGAGTACGGAGACTTCGTCCGTGTCGGTACGTCGGATCATGGTTTCCTTTAAAGAGTTATTTATAGCTAAGCAGACTTCGGATAGCACCGCGTGAGCTATGTATCGTCCGAAAGTCGGCGGTTCCGATTATATACGGTCCGAATTCCAAGTGCCGCAAAAGCTCATTTTATAGTGTTCCTGACTCAGACGATATGAAGTCCTCGCTTCACACAGTCAAGAACCACGACAATCATAGAATAAGACGCAGGGCCTGGGACAAGGGATTTTCAATAAAAGGTGTTTCAAACCCGACCTTTCTCTCCTTCGTCGCCTTCTATTGAAAATCGATATACGATCAAATACGTTTCACGATGAATACATGCCTGCTAACCTCTAAACAAAAGCATTGAATACTTACGAGCCACGAATTAAAGTATTGGTCGACAAACTAGTCTCTCAAATCTCCCAGCATAAGAGACCAGTAGATGGAACAGAGTGGTCGATGTATCTTACCTTCGACGTAATGGGCTCGGTCGGGTTTGGGCAGGATTTCGGTTGCGTTTCGAGCGCAACAGAGCATCCCGCGATCAAAGCTATCCACGAGCATATGGGCATCATAGGGGTCATGAGCCGTACTCCCTGGCTGTTAAACCTGATTGCAAGAATCCCAGGTGCAGCAGCAGGATACAGCGAGTTTTTCGGGTACTGCAGGTCCCAAATCCAGGCAAAACGGAAGGTGAGTGATTTTACAGAACATGAACGGTAATTGAAGCATCTGTTAATTATCTCAAGAACTTCCAACCGGACCAATATCCGCAGGATATCATGTCTTGGCTTTTGAAGGCTATCGTCGAGAGGGATGCCTCTGCTTCGCCTACTGAAGAATCGCTAAACGAAGACTCGCGTCTTCTAATCGTCGCGGGGAGCGAGACAAATGCCACGACCCTAGCGGCAACCCTATTCTTCTTAACTAAGCTCCCCTCTGTCCAAAGAAAACTACGGGCCCAGCTCGATATCGCAATCCCTACACCGGCAGATTGGACCTACGAAAAGGTACAGTTAGTAACGTACCTAGACAACATCATTGATGAGACACTCCGCCTGAAGCCTGCCACGATGATCGGTGGTCATCGTGAAACGCCGCGGGAGGGGATCCAGATAGACGAACAATACATCCCTGGATATACTGAGGTTTTTGTGCCGGTGCAGCTGATCCAGACGGACCCGCGCTACTGGAAAGAGGCCACGGAGTTCGTGCCGGAAAGGTGGGGTGAGCGGAGCTCCGAGATGGGGACCGACGGAGCCCCCTATTTTCCGTTTAGCTCCGGTAAGCCTAGATGAACATTGACTTACCCTCTAACCAGCAATTCCTTTCTGACGGTGCTAGGCTCCTATTCATGCCCTGGAAAAAATCTGGCGATTATGACCCTACGCATCGCGCTCTCTTGCCTTGTCCAGAGCTTCGATATCTCATTCGCACCTGGCGAAACCGGGGAAGTGTTTGATAAGGAGGCCAAAGACACGTTCTCTACTGAATTGCCCCCTTTGATGCTTCAGTTCTCGCCGAGGAAGTAATCAATAATTCACACGTACGGCAATAAAAAGTCACTGGGATTTACGATTTCCCTAGGTTTATTGCTTTAGTTCAAGGATCAGTACAATTGTTTTGGTAATATTGTAGTTGACGAAGACCGTAATGATGCCTAACTACCTACCTATCAACTTTGAGAAAAATGTCCAGTTAAACGAGCTTACGCTCTATTATAGTGTGTTATACTAATTGGATATAGCGACCACCCTTCGATGACATATTTTTGTTCACGGTACGAGAGGAAGTGTCTTCCGATGCGATTCGAAAACAATCCTGGCCCGTTGGAAGACACGACAATGAATGACGCTAATGACAATGGATCAAGGTTCTTTGGGGGGCAGGCTGATCCCTTAAATTTAGGTAGCTTTAGCGTGCTCCATCGGTATCCCTTGCCTGTACCGACTGTGCCGCAGAAGGATTCCAACTAATTGAAAACAGGGGGCGTAATCCGCCTACAGTACTACCAACGCTGAGGCTGAATAAATGAAGTAATGATGTGTTTGTACCGGTACAAGCTTCGAGCTCTGCATGAAAGAACCACTATTAATCCATTGTGCCTAGGGAACGTTGCTATAATTACATTGCTTAGGGATATGGTAGCAAACTGGCCAGCGTGTCGGCGTCTCACTGCGCCGCGGCAAGGAACATCGATTCGAACTTAGTGATCATGTTTCCTAGGGCCTCTATGCTGCTTGGAGAAACTACTGCACTGGACTAGGCCCTTCACGACTATGAGTGGCCATACAACGAAAAATATGTTGCTTCTGGAATGAACATCCTGCTAGGATAGGTACCAGCAGCAAGATGGCTCACCGGACGCATCTCGCCCCTCCTAAAGTTACAGTTGATGGTCGCCATGCTATCGATTACGACAGACCAGCTCAACCCTTCTACAGCATCAACAACCTGAGCGTGGACAGCTTATGCTACGAATCGGAGTCTCCTGCACCGTCCCTATACGGCGGTGTCTCGAGCAATGCAAGCTATCTAGCGCCCGGAGAGCCGCCACTAGCGACGGAAGAAGCAGAGTCACCGGCGCAGAAACATTCGCGCTCGCAGTTAATACTGACGGTGACCTCACTATGTCTAGCCGTAATGGTCGCGGCTCTGGATGTTACCATCGTCACAACGGCTCTACCAACTATTGTGGCTTCGTTTGGCTCAGAAGCCGGCTACACGTGGATTGGTAGCGCCTTCATTCTAGCGCACACTGTCAGCACTCCGATATGGGGCGCCGTGTCCGACATCTGGGGACGAAAGCCCATCATTCTCATGTCGGTCATCATCTTTTTCGCGGGCAGTCTACTATGCGCTGTTGGGCAGACAATGGAAGTTTTCATCACTGCGCGAGCTATTCAAGGGCTGGGCGCTTCGGGAATGCAAACTATGGTCTACATTATCATATGCGATCTGTTCTCCCTGAGAGATAGAGGCTTGTACCTGGCGCTGATATCACTCATCTGGGCCGTCGCCAGTGCTCTTGGACCCGTACTCGGAGGAGTGTTTGCGACCCGCTTAGAGTAAGTTCAACGAACACGGTATGTTATTACATGTAGCTAATATGACCTTACAGTTGGAGATGGTGCTTTTGGATAAATTGTAAGTGAAATCCGCCTGTGTGCTTTCATGATAAGGCCTTCCGATACTAACGACGACATGTAGTACCTATAAGCGGTGTTGTTTTCTTGATTCTTTTGGTTTTCTTGACAGTTCACACTCCTCATACTCCCGTTCTTGAAGGCCTCAAATCAATCGACTGGACCGGAAGCATCTTAATCGTTTCCGGTACGCTGATGTTTCTCATGGGCCTGGATTTCGGTGGCTCATCATATCCATGGGCATCTCCCACTGTCATATGTCTTATCGTTTTCGGAATCTTAACTGTATTACTCTTTGTATTGAACGAATGGAAGGTGGCTGGAAACCCCATCATACCGCTACGGCTTTTTTCTTCAACGTCTTCGCTTGCTGCTTACGGGGTACGATTTTGTCACGCCTTCGTCTTCATGGGGATCGCATATTATCTACCCCTATATTCTCAATCAGTTCTAGGAGCTGATGCTCTTACTTCTGGACTCTACCTACTTCCTTTCATTGTGGCATTGTCCCTTTCCGCCGCTGGTACGGGAATCTTCATACAGAAGACCGGGAAGTACCTACCCCTTATGCGTTTCGGCATCATCATCATGGCCCTCGGAGTTGGGCTCTTCATCGACCTTTCATTCGAGAAGAACTTGACAAAACTTTTCATATTCCAAATACTAGGAGGCATCGGCGTTGGCATGAACTCGGAAGGCCCCGTTCTATCGGCACAGGCCGCGGCCTCTGGGAAGGATACCGCTGCTGTTTCGGCGACCATGGGTTTCGTTCGCTCTATTTCAACAGTCATTTCTATTGTGATAGGTGGAGTGATATTCCGCAACGAAATGCAGACCGAGAACTCCAAGCTAGTTCAACAGTTCGGTCCGCAGGTTGCGGGTAAGTTTAATGGGGAGTCGGCCACCATCAACGTGAATGACATTAGCGCTTTGCCAGAAGGCCAGCAATCAGCTGTGCGGCAAGCCTACTTCGTGTCTTTGCGAGCAGTCTGGATTATGGTGCGTCGTTTTATCCGTTTCTCCATATCTAATACTTTAGCTAACACATGCAATAGTATGTTGTATTCGCAGGGCTAGCTGCAATACTTGTCTTTTTTATCCGGCCACATGAACTGCGCAAGGAAAATGAGAGCGCAGTGTTAGGAGTAGACAGCAGGAAATCGCTTCACGATGCTATTCCCCTGGAGCATCCGACGAGAAATAAGAATGGAACGTCAAGTGAAACGCTGCAGCAGTTACTAGAACGAGAAGAACGTCTTCGAAAAGCTGGATACCCAGGCTAATAGATTACTACTATATGTATGACTTATATAACTTCTCGCACCAGTCCCAGAACTCCCGTGGTCTACCATCCTCTATTGTTTTCACAATATCCTGCCTCGTGCATTTCTCCTGTATTCTTCCAAAGGGAAGCACATACACTCCATTCTGCTGAAGGCCAACATCAGAAGACAACCCCGCAAAGAGCAGAGTGTAAGCTCCCATCTTCGGGGCATACATCGTCGGTCTCAGGAGCGTCATTAAGAGCTCAGACCTATATTTATACGCCGCCGTGTCAATTTGACCTGGATTTTGAGCCACACTGACTACCGCGTCCTCTTTCCCAGGTGCTGTCTCGTTACCCCACCGCCGTGCTCCCTCAATGGCAAGAAACCAATTGCCGGCTTTGCTCATACCATACTCGCGAGCATCGTTCTGCGTGCCTTTCCCTTCTTGGTTGAGACGGTCGAGAAGGGCAATATCCAATCCGCCAGGGGGCGAGAATGCTTCGATGCTCAGCGATCCTGTCCAAACCACGCGTGTGGCACCAGGCTCCGAAGATGCAGCAGCGTTGCGCAATAGGGGCGCTAGCTCCTGTGCGAGAAGCAATGGGGCGATGCAGTTCACACCTACATGACCCTCTAGGCCCTGAGCCGTCTTTGACCCAACAGGTCCTCCAGAAAGGCCAGCGTTATTCCACAGCACGTCCAAACGAGTCTCTCGCGAAGCGAAAAAAGCAGCAGATGATTTAATGGTGCTAAGGTCGTTTAAATCAAGTGGCATGAAGGTGATAATTGCTGCGCCTTCTACCGGCTTGCCACCATTATCTGCTATGGCATCGTTCTTAATGCTTGCTATTGCTGCCTCGGCTCGTTCCTGAGATCGGCTGGCCATATATATTGTTGCACCTGAGGGGTAGAGAAATTTCATCAAGGCGAGACCTAACCCAGAGTTTCCCCCCGTGACGATGAAAACCCGACCATCTTGTCTAGAGATCGACTTTTCCGTGAAGGTCGGGACAGACGGGAAAGATTGCTGCCAGTAATCGCGGATTCTCTCCATTGCGATATCCAGGTGTCCTAGTTGTCCTGGATAGGTAGGTATCTAGTGTAGTTACTGAAAGGACCTCAGATCAGAAATATGAATAGATTATTCATCATTCCAGCCGTCTCGTATTACTAGTAGTACTACTATTCGCAGTAGTACACGGTTCTAAATAGGGATTCGAAATTGCTGCGCCTCATCTAACACAGTGAGCAGTACACTATGTGGCCCCTGTCTATGTTACCCCCCGAGGTTTAGACCCCAGCTGCTGAAGGACACATGTCACCCTTGCTGCCCCGCCGCCATGGGTGATGCTCCTTCGCTGAGGGATCAACACTTAGCAAACAACGACGAAGATAACAACAAATATAATCATGAATTAATAACTTATAGGTTTACTTCCTTGGTTAAAATAATTCTCGTTTTAATGAATGCTAACATATTTAATTTATATTAAAAAGTAGAAGAAAACACAATATCAAATAAATACATATGGAAGCACTTGTTATATGGATTAAACCCCCTAAGTTCAGGGCACGCAGGGGCTAGATTGTGCTGTAATTATAGGTAGGTAGTTACCAGCTAGGGAGCATAGCTCACTATAAATGTGGAGATCGAGCAAAATCGTAGGAGGGGGCCGTGGACAGTGGACGGCGGATCTGACGATCTCCTATTGTGTCTACACAGAAGTGAATTTTGTCACTTACTATGTATTAGATCTAAAAATGGTAGGAAAAACCACTTCACGAATACCACTCAAATAGCATCATCAATGTTCCTGAATCTAATCATAACGAAATATCTAGTCTACCTAACCTACGTAGAACTCCTAGTAGAAACACAGTGGGCTAACCCCTATCTGAAATACCACAATTAATTCAAGCGCCCAATTTCTTCAAGATACTTTCGCAGAGCGACTCCAATGTTTTGGCACTCAAAAGTTCGAGGGAGCTCATTTCAATGGCCAGTTCCGATCTAAGCCAATTTCTCATCTCGACAGCAATAAGAGAGTCAATGCCGTAACTCGCCAGCGGTCTCGATGCTTCTAATGCTTCCGACGCGCCTAGACTCTTCATGAATACACTGCTTACAATCTCTACCGCCGCCGCAAGCACGGTCGCACGGTCGACATCTGCTTTAGATGCGTTCTTTAAAAGACTCAGTTTCGTGTTAGCGGACGACCCTGATCCGCCGCTGCCGGCTTCTTTCGAGCCCGCGGCCGGACGGAGAGCGCTAAAACGATGAAGCGGATCTACAGGCGTCTTGCCTGGTATCAGGGGAACCGTGATGCCCGTCACAAGCTGACCCGTATTTTGAGGGTTTATGTTGTAGGTTTGCTGTAGGATGCTGGCACGTAGGATGCGATGTAGAAGAGCTTCGTTGATAGGCGACCAGCCGGCTGACTCGAGGCGCCTGCTAAGGTTGTCGTGATCTACGAAGTAGCCAACATCCTCAATAAGCCCGAGGTTGACCGTATTAGCTGGCAATCCCTGCTGCAAACGGTAGGTAGCGAAGGCGTCTTGGAAGACATTGCCAGCCGCATAATTGGTCTGCGACATCAAACCCGCGAATCCGCTAACGCTAGAGAGCATCGTGAAGAAGTCGAGCGGCGTCGACTGTTCTTGGGCAACTATGTGCAAGTTCCAAGTTCCCTTTACCTTTGGATGGATTGGCTCGCGAAACTCTTGCGCCGTCATTTGCGCGAACATACGGTCCCGAAGGACCATCGCGCCTTGAATTACTCCGACGATCGGCTTCGATGCACTACTGAAGGCACGTCTTACGTCGTCAGTATTGGTCACGTCGCCCTTGACTAGGTCAACATGGCAGCCCATCGCGTTGAGATTGTAGATTGTGGCACGGGATGCAGAGTCTTCGTAGCCGCTTCGTGACATGACCACGATATTCCTAGCCCCATTTCGTGCGAGGTAGATGGCAAGACTACCACAAAGGCCCTTGAAGCCACCCGAAATGAGGTAAGAAGCATCTGAACGAAGTCTGAGCGTAGGAATGGTAGGTCGGATCTAGAAAGGTTAACTAAGATGAACATCAAAGTCTTTTCGTCAGAATTACTTACGGGCAATTTGACTGTCTTGCTATTCTCATAGGAAATGACAATTTTACCAATGTGCTTTCCGTGCTGCATGTAGCGGAATGCATCGACAGTCTCCTCGAAAGGAAAGACTTTGCAGATATGAAGCGGCTTGATGTGGCCCTGGCGAATTAATTCAAAGGAATAAATTCCAACTCTGAGATCTGTCAGCATTCAAACCCAAACTTAGAATTACTTCTGCTCTACTTACCTCTGCGTTGTTTCATCCGTGATACTCTTACGAGACAGATCAAATGCGCGATAGGAAGCATTGCGATCAAAGGGTTCCATGGACAAATTGTGACGATCAAGCATGTCCTTCTTGCCAATCTCGATAAAGTTTCCATTCTCCGCAATGCATCGCCACGACTCGTGAAGCATGTCGCCAGTTAACGAATTGAGAATCACATCAACTCCGCGTCCGTTGGTGGCCTTCATGAGCTCCGTGGCAAAGGTGACGGAGCGAGATGAGAATATCCGGTTCTCGGGAACCCCGTAGTTCTCTGTCAAGAACTTCTTCTTCGTATCTGTCCCTACTGTTGTGTAAACCTAGAGAAGTTAGTAACTATCATCAACCTTTTCTTCTGCTATTCATCGCTTACCTCAGCTCCAAGATACTGGCACAGCTGGATCGCTGCCAATCCAACACCACCCGACCCTGAGTGGATGAGAACCGTCTGGCCTTTCTGAACATTGGCTAGATCTATTAAGCTGTAGATCGCAGTGTGAACGCAGATACCCAATGTCGCACCATCCTAAGTGGGAGTTAGCGACGGAAAAATCTAGATGTTATCTCGACCACTTACCTCAAATGACATCCAATCGGGGAGACGGTGCACACCGTAGTAGCGTGTTCGCACTCTGTTAGCAAAGCAACCGCCATCTCTTCTGACCAAGAGTACTCGGTCGCCCACTTTGAGATCAGGGACATTCTTGCCCATTTGCGATACGTAACCGGTGCATTCCAGGCCAAATCGATGGTCGTTGGCGGCAACAAAACCCATGGCATTCGCCAAGTCCTATCGGGGCATTAGCAAGACTCAATAAACTCCCTAGCCATTAAAATACGAACCTTGAAGTTCAAGGCAGCCGCTTGAATGTCAACTTCTACCTCGTCATCGGCCAAGAGTGGCTCATCAGGCACCTCGGTGTACATCAAAGCATCCAAAGTACCAGGCCGCTTACTAATGAGTCGTATTGTCGATTCATGACCATGTATTATCTCAGGAGTGAGTTCGGGGCCTTCTTTATCGTCCTTTTCGGCTTGGTTGATTGGGTCGTCGGGAACGACGCGGCTAATATGATACATTCCATCCCTTTCAACAAACTCGCTGTCTACACGAGCGAGGTCATCCACCGAGTTGATATGTTCCAGTGCAGTAGGTATAGCTTCAAGGCTTGCTGTACTGGAGTTTGATTCGACATCTAAGCACATGATCAAGTGCGTAGGGTACTCAGATAATAGAGTGCGAGACGTTCCGAAGAAGAGGCCAAGCTCGGGATGGGTGACTTTCATTTGAGATCTGACATCAAATTAGTGTTATAATTCGTAGATCAAGTGTAAATCACATACCCCATCGTTACCCAAAGGAGGCGACACTTGAGATCAATGAGCTCTCGTAGTGACTCGAATTGGTCGTCTCTCATATCCGATAGGACAGGAGCGAACATCTCATCAAGAACAACCACAGTGCTCTCGGGCGGAATATCGTTCAGGGGTAAAGACCGTTCCACAATATCCCAGCCACGATTGACTAGTACTTCTTTTGCGATATCCGTAGCACCATCTACGGTGTTGAAATGAACCAAGTAAGCTTTTCTATCAGCCTGCAGGGTCGGTTCTGTCTTGGCCACTGGGGTACCAAGATATAGAATTTTGATACTTCCTTGGCCCCTTATATTGTCAACGAGTGCGAACCCGTCAACATTGATCTCTTGGTCCTCTACAGTAAGATTTCCGTTTACGCCTACACAATATTAATAAAAGCCGTAAATGATCATGGAAAGGAGGAAAATGGGACTAGGAAATAAACGTACCATTAGCTTGAATGTCTCTGCGGTCTTCCACTATGATCAAGTATCCGTGGTCAGTTAGCGCATTTCGCGCCTGTGCCAGCACCGCCTTCGTTTCCGGCGTAATGTGTTGGATCCGCAGGAGCACCACGTCGAATTTGTCCTTGGTGTCATCTTCTGCAAGGTCAGAAAATGGTTCGTCTGCGTTATGAACGACGTAATTGATATTCGACTCGGTGGCGTATTTTTCGCGAGCATCGAGCCCAGCGCGCTGCGATGGCACGGAGAAATGGTACTCACAGCCCTTAGCTAGCTGACCCGCCTGTTCCTTGACACTGTCGATCCAAAGACTATCGGTTGACTTTGGACTATCATAGAGAGCCACTTCAAGAATTCTCGCCGATGGCTTTTTATGCGCTATTAGCGCTGTCGTCTTGGCAATTCGTGCGAGGGCTGTGTCGTTGTCGTTTTCTCCTTGAATACTGCTCAGAACTTTTGAAGTCTGCTGCGGCGTTAGAAACTCAATATCCTCGCTCCACACAACTTGGGTGAAGGTGTGAGGTTTTTCGACGCCTGCATCGATAGCATGGTATCGTAGCCCCTTAAGGTGAAATAGCATATCTCCACTCTTTTCTCCAAACAACTTCACCTCGCTCATATAACGCTTCTCGTCATCAGGTCTTCCGACGCCGGTCCATTCTGCAGTAGATACTGCCACCGCTCGCTCATTGATAGACTCATCATCATGGGTATTCTGGGCGAAGATGACTAGGTTGTCGATGAGTGCTGGCGGCATCAGCGTGTTCACGGCCGATCGATGTCCTTGCCATAGAGAGACAGTGCCTGTCTGCAGACACGAATCTATGATAGCTGGATGCAGAATATAAGGGTTCTGTGGATACCGTGATTTTGGCGGAGTTAGCCTGAGAATGGCACGACTGCGGCGTGCATCGGCCTTGCTTTCTACTTCTACTTGGCATCTGAATGCAGGTCCAAAGTAGTAGCCAACATCTCGCATGGCTTTATACCACACAGAAGCAGGAGCTGCATGATGTAGCGGCTCAATATCTTCTGGCTTGGCAACTATATTTCGATCTCAAGTTAGTCAGGATACTTTTTAGAGAGGGGGGGTGGGGAGACGAGTAAATAGGGGTTGAGACATGATACAGTCTCTGGTGAAATGTGAGTGAGGATAATAGGTGCATACCATCTTTTGAATGATCGCCAATGCTCACTAGACCGTGGCAATGCTCAGTTGTAACGCCCTTGGAGCTTGATGATATAGTAAACTCATGCCAAGAGTCCTTCGTACTTAAGCAGGGCTCAAGCGCAAGCTGCACTCTTGTCTCCTTGTCCTCTTCAAGAGAAAGCATGCGATGGAACGAGACATTTCGAAGCTTATATGTTACTTGGTTCACTGCTGTTGCAGCTGGTATACGCCCTATGACCTTGCTCTTTTGGAAAATTGCTTCCATAGCCATAGCTATATATCCGGCGGCTGGAAAGACGAAGCTGTCTCCAAGCTAGAAAAATGTTAGCATTATAATAAAAGGGGTTTTCTCGAAAAAGGCGGGAACATACCAAATGATCCTTTAACCACGTAACCTCCCCTAGCTTCAAATCCTTCTTCCAGGAAGGGTGATTCCACGGCGTGCCAAGCACCTTTCCACCTAGCAAATCGTGATGGACAAATTTCCGAAATCTCCAATCAGAACTAGATTCTGTTTCATGCCAATACT
This sequence comes from Hypoxylon fuscum, assembly GCA_022578945.1. Taxonomy (NCBI): domain Eukaryota; kingdom Fungi; phylum Ascomycota; class Sordariomycetes; order Xylariales; family Hypoxylaceae; genus Hypoxylon; species Hypoxylon fuscum. The sequence goes on from MU399991.1 coordinate 53,711, forward strand.
TCGTCGAGTGGTTCCACGAGTAATTAGGAAGATCGGTGATGAAGGTCGGCTCATTGGTTTCATCTTCACTTCCCCAGTTAATCTGCGCCAGACTGATCGGATAACCAATCGTGAATAGCTTGCCAGCTAAATCGAACATTGTCTGAAGAGCATCAGGGCCACGTTTCCACGCAGTCGTGTATTCGATTGACGATGATATAGCTTTCTTGATCTGATTGACCGGACCAGACAATGCGTTACTCGGACCAATCTCGATGAGATGATCGACACCCCCTTCTTTGATCATACGTTGTAGTGCTTGGTGGAACAGTACCGGAGATACCATATTTTTGACCCAGTATGAAGACTCTAATGAGGTGGCCACAGGCTTGTTTTGGACGGAGGAAAACATGGTAGCATGTCGCTCGTTACTAGGCCATTCGACATGATTGTCTAGATAATCCATGTACTTGTCGGCGACGGCTCCCATATGTCTTGAATGATAAGCCGCATCGACAAGAAGAAGACGTGCAAAGTGACCATCATCTTTGAGTTTCCTCTCCATATCAACAAGCTCTGACTTGATGCCGGACAGCGTAACGCTCTGGGGACTGTTGTAGCAGGCAATCTCGATGGAAGTATTCTCGAGATATACACGGATATCATCTGAGCCCAACCCAACTGCAAGCATTCCAACAGGGCTGTCATATTGGACTTGCGAGGTTGCTTTTCCTCGGTAATAAGCAATCTTGATTGCCTGCTCGGACGTGAGATGACCCGCAGCAACTGCAGCAGCGATCTCTCCTGAAGAATGGCCAACAACGGCTTGGCACTCAACCTTGGAAGCTTTCAGAAGCGCAACAATAGCAAGTTGCAAAGCTGTTACAAAAGGTTGAGAGATCTCTGGGAGACGTAAGTGTTCGGCACTCCGAGGCTTGGTGAGTTCGTCTTTTAGAACCAACAAGTCAGTAAATGTGTTATACCCAAACCTTTTAGATAGATATTCTTACCGAAAAGGCGCCATTTTGGTGGATCGTAACAGTTCTGCAGAACATTGTCCAGGTATCCAACCTCTCGTGCTGCAATTGGGAACGTGTTAAGAAGGTCTTTACCCATTTCAGACCACTGAGCGCCTTGCCCCGTGAAAATGAATCCAAGCTTAGGCGTATCTGTGCGGTTAGTGCCGCGAACAAAATTTTGCTCATCAAGCTGATTTCCCCTAGACACTACATATCCACGGTGATAATGCCTCGATCTCCTCTCGGAAAGCGTGTATGCTAGATCACGCGGCTCAGCCTGGACCCCTGGGTTGGATAGATGTCTATCCAAGGAGGAGAACTGTTTGAGAAGGGATTGCTCATCATTAGCAGAAAGCACGAGCAAATATGGCCGGTCTGCCACCTTCTCTTCAGCGAATAAGTCGTCCTCCTCTTCGTCGATGTACGAAGAAATGAAATTCTTGGGCCCCTTTAGCTCTTCGAAGATTGCGTGGGCGTTAGACCCGCCGTAGCCAAATGAATTGACGCTAGCTCGTCGAAGAGGTACGGATGGCCATCTTATGGACTTTCTGAAGGGGCGAATTCGCAAATTCTCAAAGTCAATCTTTGGATTCGGGTCAATGAATGTTGGATTGCCTGGAATCACCCCCTTTTCTAAGGAGAGAATGGTTTTGAGCACACCGGATATACCTGCTGCTGGCTCACTATGGCCAACGTTGCTCTTGATCTAGTGATTTCATATTGTTAGTTAAGCTCACAAATAATGTTGTTATATAGGTAGGTAGTGGGTGCAGCACGGGAAACAAACTTACTGATCCAACAAGTAGAGGATTTTCCGCAGTTCTATAGGGAGCAAATACCGAAGCAACGCCGTTCGCTTCAATCCCGTCTCCCGCTCGAGTACCAGTGCCATGAAATTCGACATAGCTCGTCGTTGACAGATCCGATATTCCTGCATTCGCGTATGCTTGGCGAGTAACACGGGCTTGAGCTTCAGAATCGGGGCTCGCAATTCCAACAGTACGGCCGTCACTATTGGTTGCTGATCCTCGGATGACTGCTCGAATTGGATCCTTGTCTCTGATGGCATCGTCGAGGCGCTTCAAGTACAACATGTTGACGGCTTCTGCCTTGATGTAGCCATCCGCTTTTGCATCAAACGTATGACACTTCCCGCTCAGTGACGCGGTGCCGTTAGCGCCCATATAATGGTCCATCACGTGTTCTGGACTCAAATAGATGTTTGCGCCTGCTACGATTGCCGAGTTGATTTCTCCTGTTTGAAGATACCGACATGCCATATCGAGGCAGATCAAGGAGCCGGAGCAAGCCGTGTCGATCGTCATGCTTGGCCCCTTCAGGTTGAAAAAGTGACTTAAACGATTGCTCAGCATCGCTCTCCCAACTCCAATCATGGTGGCCGAAGCACGGTTCTCGGGGTCGCGAGCTTGCACATCCCCGTAGTCGCACGCGAAAGAGCTCACGAAACAACCGACTGGGGCGCCGTCTATTTGCTCCATAGGCACGCCGGCATTTTCGAGCCCTTCGTAGACCACCTCGAGTAGTTGTCGTTGTTGAGGGTCCATCGAGGATGCTTCGATGCCGGATAGACGGAAGAACTGAGCATCAATATCACGAGGATCAACCCCTTGTAAGAACATGCCTCCCGGAGAGGCCATGGTCTCGTTTTTGAGCGAGCCATCGTAGTGGGTATCCACCGAGAACCGCGTCTCTGGTGGTGTGTTGCGTGCAATCTTTCCTTTCTCGAGGAACTTCCATAATGCATGAGGTGTATGACATTCATCTGGTAACCGACATGCCATACTTACGACGGCGACGGGCTCCTGAGTGTACCTCCTTGGCTTGATACCATTTCTCTGTGTGCTATTGGCATCATGAAATCCATTTGTACTGTTGGTACCGTTGGTACCGTTAGCCCCTCCAGAGCCATTGATGTGAGGTGCCTCGTAGGTACCGTTGCTATTGGCTACCATGTTGAGTCCGCAATAGTATGTAGGTAGGTACTACTATGTAATGATGATTAGAGTATCTTAATTGTTAGAGACAGTCGTTCAACATGAAGCTAATAGACTCTGAGAGCATGCGATCAAGATGAGATGTACTTATGTAATATATAAATTTGATACGTGCTCTTCAATATCAGCTTGTACATTGTAGCTCTAGATTTCCCAATCGCCAACTCTTCATACCATGTTTGTGCTAGGTTGACTGAAATAGTACCTGGCAGCCTGGTAGACAAGGGCAAAGATCCATCCATCTTAACATGTCTAGGTACCTACTACCTATGTAAGCCTCATGTTAAAGTGTTTGATCGCCCCCGTTCTAAGGCTCGAATCCCTTTGGGGGCTGATGTAGATCACCGTAGTACTGGGTCTTATTTCGTCGGATTTGGGTCGTAGTCGCGTGAGCTCATAGCAGCACAATGTATAATCCCGGACCAGTACCTTGTATACCGTGCCCGAATTAATTCCAAAGTAAAAATACATAACCTTGGGTTGCAGTGTTGAACACAGCCATCCGTTTCCTTGGTATGGAGGTCTCGGTAGGCACATAGGTACGCTAACGCCGCCTGTGCCGCGGGGTTGGGACGGATGCGATGTCACCTAGAGCAGCACAGGGAAACATTCCTACCCCTTATATCGTTTAAGTATTCCTATTTCGTTGGAAGAATCGCAATACTATCTAATCTAGTGTTCATCAGATTGATTTGATCCAGAAAACTAAATTAAGAATCCCATGGTAGGGTTTGGGGGCTACGCCAGACGTAGAGAGTGACCCCTGTAATGTAGGATCATTCCACTGTATTGAATTGTATCACAAAATATATTAGACCATCAACTGTTGTTCCAGCATCATCCCTAGTCATTAAGAGCAAGCAAGATAACCTAGGCACAAAAATTTACATACTTTCGAAGGGCTCCTTTTCCTATGAAACTGGTAACTACCTACCTAGAGTAATATCCTAGTTATTTACTTCGGTTTACATTCGACCCCTCAAATTTCATAATCACTCACTATGGCAACCCAAGAGGAGGTTGAATTCAAGACTGCGGATGGTGTCATTTTGCGAGGCCGCATTTACGCGGCAAAGGAAAGAGGGCCAGGTGTGGTGATGAGTCCTGGAGTAAGTCTTACATGAGTTTTCTCAATCCGATTCTGAATGTGTTGAAGATTATTCTAACAGCGACTTAGTTTAATGCCGTTAAAGAGCTAGCTGGCGTCCCTGCTACCGCGGCCGCCTTTCAGTCAGCCGGCATCACGGCGTTAGTCTATGACCCTCGCACTGTAGGGCTCAGCGACGGCGAACCTCGTAACGACATCAATCCGTTTCGTGAAATCGATGATTTGTCCGACGCATTCACCTTTCTCTCCTCCCACGCTTCGGTGGATTTACAGCAAGGAGTAGGACTATGGGGGATGTCCTTAGGCGGGGCAACAGCCATGTGTGCGGCGGCATTAGATCCACGAATTCGTTTCGTCGTGGCCGTTGCACCTGCTACTGAATACACGCATAATGCTGCAAAGCTGTCGAGCGTATTGGCGAAGGCAGCCAAAGATCGCGAGTCGCGTGTGAAAGGCAACGAACCCTTCTACGTGCCAATGTTGAACGCCAAGGGCGAGAACCCCGCCGGCTTCAATCTAGGCATGGACAGAGAGGCCGGTATGCGCCTTCTGGGGATGCAGGATGAGAATGACTCTTTACGGGCAGCGCTGGCACCTGGCCATTTCAATCGCACCACTGTTGGCACTTACAGGAATCTACTACTATGGGAACCGCGCCATATGTGGAAATATCTAGGAAAGACCCCAGTGATGTTCCTAGTGCCAGAAAACGACCACCTCATTGGGAGGGATGCGCAGCTACGACATTTCGAGCTATTGCCAGGGCCGAAAAGATTACATATTCAGAGCGGTGTTGGTCATATGGATATTTTGGATGGGCCGACAAGCCAGCCATCAGTCCATCAACTACAGGTAGAGTTTGTCCACGACGCCTTAGCGGGCAGGGTCGCGAAATGATTACACGTTTCCCTTAACATGGGGCGCAGTTCCAATTAATTAATGTATAGTTTTGATGCCAACTTTTCTATACCAGGATCTCTAATGCTTTATTTACCTCTGTGTTTTCTAATCAAGGGATGTGAAGCTCGTTAATGTCGTATGAGCTGAAGGAAGAGCGTAGCAGCAAAAGTAGATTGTGTTCGGTAAGGGACCATAAGCATGTATAGGTACCTTATGTACCTAGGTAGGATGTTGTAGGTGTTGGTAGGGGTTTATTTTTATCTGGTGCGACCTTGTCTACCGTCTATGGACGCAAGTATCCCCTTAACTGTGAATGAACGGGGCAGATTCCCTCTTTGATCTGATTGGTACAGGACAATCGCTAGATTTCTACATGGGGTATATTTTTAATTTTATTCAACTTCTAATTGGACATGTCTCGAAGAGGCGTTGGGCTTGGCAAAACGTGCAGTTCGTTTGCTGTTAAGGATATATAATGTGATGTGCCACAGCTAGGCCTATGTAGCAACTGCAGTACGGAACGGGCCCGATTTTAGAACCCGGGGCGGTGGGTCGGGAGGAAGCGACTGGGGAGCTAGGGCATCCTGGTTGCCCTTCCTCCTTCCTACACACTATGTGTGCCATGGTCACACATGCGAGAATCCTTGATTACTTATCAGATACATACAACATCTCATTAATATCCTAGTCATTCATTTGATCCTCTCTCCTTGTCGATCTTTCAAGTATGCCTACTATGCACATATGTGTCCACATCAATGCAATCAGCTAGGAAGGAGGCTGAGTGTGGCATGACTGAGTGGGGGCCGCTTCATCAACGTCGAAACCTGATGGACTTAGATGTGTTTTTGATATAGGTTGAATTGATTGATGTCCGAGTACCTGCCTCTTTTCTAGATTAATTGTCACATTTCTGAGAACTTGGGCTCGACTTAATTCCATGTGATAACCCAAGTAATAGTATTGATACATACATAGGTACCTATCCTCCTATGGTCTCGTGGCCTCTCTCACGCTACACACCATGGTGCGCATTTCTCAGAAGATGCTGCTATTAGCAGCCAACCTGCTGGTTCCATTTGGAGCTCTGATCTTCATGACCGGCTATTTCCGTGGCCGGCCGACTACGCCGACACCAGCAGAGGTCCCCACGGACCGTACGGACTCGGCACCGTTTGACAAAGTCGTTTTCATGGTAATCGATGCACTACGCAGGTTTGTCTCGCTGCACAAGCTCACAATAGCCACTAAACTCTCTGACTTCATGAAACTAATGACTTATAGCGACTTTGTATACTCTGAGAATGGCGGGTTCACCTTTACGCAAGGGTAAGTGAATGGTTTCGTTCTTGACGCTACACATTCTTACCATGACACTACTGGCTCTTCATTACTACTTGCTGATTTTCCTTCAGGCTTATCAGATCAGGGGCGGCAGTACCCTTCACAGCCCGAGCTGCTTCGCCTACACTGACCATGTCGAGGGTGAAAGCAATTACTCAGGGCACATCTCAGACATTTTTAGATCTGTGGCTGAATATTGCGAATTCACCAAATGCTGCCCGTCAAAACGACGTAGATACGTGGCTGTCTCGCCTGAAAAAGGAGAGGTTTCCAGACAAGAAGATGGTTTACTACGGTACTAAAACGTGGTTAATGTTATATCCGGAAATCTTCGATCGCCATGATGGGGTGGATAGCTACTACGTCCCAGTGAGTCACGTACTCAACCCCAGTAAATGGATATAAATTGCTGATATCTCAGGACTTTACGATTGTGGACCAAAACATCACTAGGCATATCCCCGACGAATTGCAGAAGGATGATTGGAAGGCTATGGTGATGCACTTCCCAGGTCTTGATCACCTGGCACATCAGGGTGGACCGTATTCGTAAGCTCTATCTTCCCCCCTATCGTACGAATTACCTACTAATTTACTGGCAATCTAGTGCGCACATGCTTCCAAAGCAAAAACAGCTGGATGGTGTTGTGGAGGAAATTTACGAAGCTATTGAAAAGCAATCGCACTTGAAGAATACTCTCTTCGTCCTTGCTGGCGATCATGGTATGAACGAGAAAGGCAACCATGGAGGCTCTGCCCCTGGCGAAATTGCGTCGGCCTTGACGTTTGTTTCGCCCAAGTTCCAGTCAGTCACCAAAGGACTCGAATGCCCGTTAAAGGTTACCAAGAACTATGAGTACTACTCTGTTATTGAACAAGTGGATATAGTGCCGATTCTTGCTGGATTGCTGGGGTTTTCAATTCCGGTGAATAGTCTCGGCATGTTCGTTTCGGATTTCGTTCAATTATTCCATTCGCATAACGACGGTGTGCACTTCTTGCTGGAAAATGCCAAGCACCTGTTGAACCTCTTCAAAACAAAGGTTAATTTTGATGGCACAATTGAGGAGGTATCTAGTTGCGGTACTAACTGCTCTGCATGCCTTGAAGAGGAGGTCAAGATCGCCTGCCTATGGGAGAAGGTAACGCGGGCAGATGAGGAGTGGGAAAATACAAACGTTGCCGGCACCCATGACTTGATACATGCCATTGACCATGTAAGTATATCCGACATCTCGAGATAGTTGATTTATGTCCTATTCCTACCGACTAACCCTGGGCATAGTTCTCTCGCCACGTACAAGAATTTCTTTCTGTGCCGCTCAACAATCTCCATACGACACGTCTCCTATTTGGCATATCTTCTTTAGCAGTGGCAATATCTCTATTACTCATCAGCCTATCGCTTTCCCACATTCCAGTGGACTCTGGAGTCCTGGGATTCGGCTTGCTTGTTAGTGTGCACGCGGCAACTATGTTCGTTACCAAGTTAGTTGAAGAAGAGCACCACTATTGGTACTGGGCATCTATGGTTTGGATGGCTTACCTTGGCATCAAAAGGTGGGAACTGACGATTGCTTATCCTGTATGAATCCCAACTGACTTAACAAAGTATGGGTAGTGGACGCTCCTATTTCGGGGTTGTAGTGCCCTTTATCCTTCAATACTTAACCCAGTGTTGGAACCAAAGCGGCGATACGACATACCCAGTAGTGGATCTTGTTCACGACTTTCTTTTCAAGCATCCTATTTTCCTCTGGATACCAGCATTAGTGTCTTATATTATGACGACGAACTCAATAGCTAGATACCTCGGAACGGGCACAATTGCGTCTCGCATTGCGTCTTTGGGGTTATGCGGTACAGCAGCCGCCTTTAAGCTTTGTGTAGCGCAAAGAGATAACCCGGAGTTGTTAGCCTTCGCACCTCCATGGTTGAAACTTGCAATGCTCGAAGTCGATCAAACGAGCTTGTTAAGACTAATATGGACTTGTACATTTGGCTTCGTTGTCTATCTTTGCGCGCAGCTTAGATTCTCAGCCCAAACAAATAGGAGAGGTAAGACATGTCCCGATGAGCCCCGACTCCGGCTGTTAACCTAACGCATGGTTGAAAGTGGCAACTGACATCTCCCAGATGCAATGAATGGAGTTATAGAGTTGGCCAATTTGTACCTCATGTCTCAATCGAGACCCAAAAACCTTGCACTCTATCCTGTCTTCGACGTCCAATTGCAGTGGCTTGGTGAGTCCCCCTTTATTTGACCCCCTACCCTCTATACTGCAGATGGTATGCTCACAGATATCTTGTATACGTAGTATCTCGGTCTGTTAGTTTGACAGTACCAGAGATATCCTTGACGACACTGGTTCTTGCTCAAAGCTCTTTTTATAGCACAGGAGGAAGCAACTCGATCGCCTCGCTAGACATTACCAATGGCTTCAATGGAATACAGGGTTACAATGTAACTGCCGTTTTCCTCCAGACCGTTCTCAGTAACTGGGTCGGCCCGGTTTGGTGGACTCTCGCAGGTCTCCGGTTGTTGCCAGCCCAATTCGAGAAGAAGAATTCGCCTGAATCAAAGTTTCCGGAAAGGCATGAAAATGGTTCTGCAATAGCCAATGGCAAAGCCAAAACAAATGGTGTAATAAACGGGCCCCCTAAGCTTCATGTCAACGGAACGAGCAAGATATCGCCCAAGGTTAATACAGCTGAAACTGTCTCGGAGACCGGGGAGGCGTTCTTCGAGTATCTAAACTTCCACACATTATACACGGCCTCGAGCTCCTTGGCAGTAATGTTGGCCTGCGTGTGGCTGCGAGATGATCCCTCTCTGTGGACTACTCTGGCACCGAAGTTCGTTTACGTCGGGCTGTGGACAGTATTCCAGCAGTTGCTTATTAATTTTGGACTCTGTACTTTAATCTGGTGTGTCGTTGCCTAGAGTTTCGAAGTTGCTTGGAGAAATATTCAAATTTCACATTAAAATAATAAAAAAACATGTTACTAATAAGGTTATTATAACTGTACCTGTGCTATTGCTTTTACCTTTAACATCAACACAATATTCGAGATTGGGTTCGGGCCGTTGATTTTTCAGGGGCTTTTCTTCGGGGCCAACAAAATTCCACGACACAGAACAACCAATACCCATGCACGATTAACAGCCAACCAAACAGTCTTCGCCATGGATGATGACGTTTGCTGCTGTAATAAGAAAGAAGCGTTCGGTTGCCGATACATGAACTTTTCCCATGATTACCCTAATGAAAGTGAAATTGCTCTCCTTGTATGAACTTCACCAAGTCGCGGGAAAAGGGGTTCCTTAGGTGGTCTGTGCGCAATCAGCAACTGAAACGTCAACAAGTCGCGCGGGCGAAAAATATTCTTGGCTCTCTTATTTACAATTGACACCTCACCTCATTACACTTAATTCATCAGCATTCTGCGATTTGCGCTCGACTAATTAGGAAATTAATCACCATTAGATTCAGAATGTCCGACACTGAAGTTGAAAGTTCTGATTACGAACATTTTCTCTCTATTCCGTGGTGTCGGAAAATTCTTCGCGGCCCAAGAATTCTCACTGGGTCGCCCGGCTGCCGGTTACCGAAGCCGAATGGCGAAGATTCCTTGTTTTCGGAGACCTTGAAGTCCCAAACTACTATTTTGGCCATGCTGGAGTTCTACGAGGAACCTCCATCGCCTACAGATCGTGTGGAATCCATCAAAACATTTCTGACATTGGGTTCTGGCCTAGATGGCCATTCGGGTGTCTGCCACGGTGGCATTGTCGCAACTATTCTCGACGAAGTCACCGCCCTCCTTATTCCAATCAACCAGCAAAGAGGATTTATGCCTGAGATGCCATATGTGACCGCTTATCTGAACACGACATATCTGAGGCCTGTTCCTACTTGCGCCACTATACTGGCACAGGCCAAGATATTAAAAGTCGATGGTCGCAAGTATCTCGCGGAAGGATGGATTGAAGACGGAAACGGGACAATATTAGCCCGTGCGGAAGCTTTATATGTTGCCATTAAGAGCACCTTGTAACTCAACTACCCTCGCAGGGGGTTCAGAATTCGCAGATACGACGGAGAAGGCTTATCTACGACGCTCCGTGTCAGAGGAATCCCTTGCGGGTACTGTTGAGTATAAGCGTTTATCTCACCGAATCGGTGATTACAGTTAGTAGTCCAGAGAGCAATAGGCTAGAGAGGCGTGCATTGCATGGTGTACTGTTCTCTCAATAGAGTGGGACATTCGGCATGGGTAAAGAATCAAGCGTAATCAGTCATAACGATGCTCAAACTAGGTAGTTAGCATATCATAAATTTAGAAATGAGGGTTGGGACTCATCGGCTGTTCTACGTGCCTATATGTAGGTAGATGAAGGTGCTACCTGGTTAGGGGTGCCTGGTTACTACGTAATCCTGACTCGAGCAGCAGACATAAGAAACTGTCCATAGTCGTTGCACTCTTTATGCTGTATAGCCCCCTTTTTATAGTTCACATCTTTAGTATAGACTCTGACATTCCCAGCTGTCCGACACGCTAGCTTCTCCCACGGTATACTTGGCCTGTTTCGGGTAAGGACAAAGCGGTCTCTGCCCCAATACGCCTAGAGTAGCAGTATCATTGATGAATTTCGTTGCGATGAGCTTATCAGGAGCCTTCCCTTCCTCGACCCATTTCATCATGGCCAAAATGATGTCGTGGTCCGCATCTTCAAACCCGGGTACAGAATGTGTCGCCCCAGTAATCGATTGACTGGCACTAGCAATATACCAAGGCGCAATACTTGCACCAGAACAGTGATTCATACCTGGAATGAGGAAGAAGCGATAGAAGTCGTCGAGCTCGATACCCTTCTGTACCAGTGTTTGGCGTACTTGGTTGTAGAAGTAGACGCTGCTACCGGTGGGGATCAAGGCGTCGGCAGCTCCATGATACTTCAAGATCTTGCCTCCCCGCTCCAAGAACGGACTCATATCGAAGTTGTCGGCCGTCGCGCCACCGGGATTGATCGAGTCCGCAAAAACAACATCGCTATGTGTGAGTTTTGTGTAATCCCAGTTGCTATTGTTATATATCCAATACTGAAATAGACCAAACCCAAGAGGCGTCAAGTTGCCGCCCATCGCAAAAGAGGGATCCGTTCCCAGTGCCATACTCGGAAACACGTACGTCTGGTTGACATCTACCCACGGGTTATAGAATTTGTATATAGTCGTGAGCTGTGCAGGCGTGAGACAGGTTGCCGGATCCGAGTCGGGTGTACATAAAAGAGCCTCGAAGTCAAAGTTGCAACCATAGGGGTCGCTGACAATACCATCGACTAGACCATCTTGAGGATCGCACTGTTTTTCTATCTCGGCAACAACCGCAGGGAAGATCGAGGGGTCAATGTGCTTGGGATCGGAGTCTGGAAGATTGTAAAGACCCTGTTGCAGAGTGTTCGCTGCAAGATGAACAGTCCACCAAGCCGGAGCTCCAACAGAGATCCCGTCAAACGAATCGGGATACATTTGGACCTCTTTGAGGCCTTGACGGCCCCCGGTCGAACATCCCGCGTAATAGGAGTATTTGATACCATCTGAGATTGCATAGTAGGTAATAATGATTTCCTAGCATTTGTTTATTAGCTAAATTTTTAGTGGGAAGAGAAGAATCCAGGTGAACATTGAACTCACCTTAGCAAGCACGACAGAGCCATGCATGGCCCGGTGGCCCCAATCGATCAGGCTTTCCGGCGCATTTAACCCCCATGAGCCATCAGTCGCGTTCGATGAATGTCCCGTGTCTGTTGACATCGCAGCGAATCCATACTAATCAAGCCTGTTAGTGCCGGAATATCACAAGTGCTCATAAACCAAGTTACCTGCGAGAAGATACCCATATCGGGCCAGTTTATGCCGCCGCCAAAGCCCCCATTTCCCGTAGTCATGAACCTTTCATTCCATGTCGTGTCTGGGAGAAATAGACCGAAGTTATATGATGAACTTTCCGAGGACTTCACGTTAACACCGACTGCACACAACGCTGGCAAATTCGTCGCATTATTTGGGAATGGAAGATCGACCCCCGCGGCTTGACCGAAGCTACCATTTTGCGGCACAGCCTCGACAAAGCTCACCGTAGCTTCGGGATGATTCTCGAGTATCGCAGCGAACGCATCAGCTGTGCATTCGGCTGCTACGGCTGCTGAGCCCCCAAGTATCGCGAGAGAGATAGCTAAAGGTCGATGCATGACGGGTAGATCAGATCAAACCGCTAAGCAGATGGCCCGCATTGTCAATCACGCACGACGTTGTCCCTGACGTCCCCTTAAGTAGTGGAGAAGCGGCGCTGGGATACGGTGAACGTCGTATTACGACCGACGCGTACACGTGCATTGGATCGTCGTATCGGCACGTTTTCTGCATTTGGCCACGATGAAATTATTGTCCTTTTCAGCGGGGTTCGTCGGGATCTGTCCTGTTCCGGTGTGGATCGTCGGCTAATATGGATTGGACAAGGAATAAGGCCATCATCTTGAGGTGTACTATAATGCATCAGGGGTCTTAGGACGAAAAGATAGGGCCGCGATGCCCCATCAAGGTTCGGTACCGGTCAAGGTGAAAGCAATACCGGGGCCGCTCAAGCTGTTTTTGCACAGACGTCCTCCTATCCCGGCTCATCAACACGGTATTATTAATGCTTATATTACACCGAAAATTTTACGACTTTACGTTTCCCCAGATGCCAAGAATCCGGGGCATGGGAATGGCTAATGAATAAACGTTTAAATATTATATTAATATTTTAAAAATATAATTATATTTTAAAATAAAGTAATATTATACTTAAGTATTATTATAATAATAAATTATATATTTTTTAATATAAATAATTTAAAATATTTTAAAAATTAATAATATATTTTAATAATTTATATTTATATAATATTATATATTTATAATATAAAAATTTTTAATAAAAATTAATATATTTATTAAAAAAGTAATTTATCGTTATAAAAAATTATATAAATAAAAAAAAGTTATAATATTATTATATAATTTTTTTATTATTATTTAAAAAAATTTTAATTAAGTTTTTTTTTTTTAATATTATTATTTATATTACTTTTTTTATATTAATTTTAAAAAAATATTTAAATTTAATATATTTATTTAATTTAATTTTTATTAATTTTAATTAAATATATTAAATAAATTTTTTATATTATTTATTATTTTATTATAATTTAAATTTAAAATTTTTTATTTATTTATTTTAAATTATTTAAAATATTATTACTTTTATTTATTTTTATTATTTTTTTATTTTAATATAATAATTTTTAATATTTTAATTTTTTATTTTTTATTTTAATTTTTTTTTTAATTTAATTTTAATTTTTTTTATTTTTTTTTTATAATTTTTATTAATTTTTTTTTATAATAATTTTTAAATAATTAATTAATAAATAATTCTTTTATTTAAAAATATTTATATATTTAAAATAAATTAAAACAAATTAAATTTTAAATATATTTATTATATTTTTTAAATTATTAATTATAATAATTTAATAAAATATTATTATTTATATATTTATTTAATTATAAT
>MU399992.1:0-67091 GCA_022578945.1 Hypoxylon fuscum
CTAGAGTAGCCAAGAGTAGCTGGGATAGCCTGGAATAGTTGGAATAGCCAAGGGTAGCTGGAATAGCCAGGAGTAGCCAGAATAGCCAGAATAGCCAGAATAGCCAGAATAGCCAGAATAGCCAGAATAGCCAGAATAGCCAGAATAGCTGGCGTTTACGGAAGCTCCTAAAGTCGGGATCTTTCGGCGCCCGCAGGGGGCCCTCATGTACTTTTTGTGTGTTGCGCTTCAAAATCAAAATGCCAGGCGATCACCCAACTCGTCAATCAACCCCCTCTCTTCCCCCCTTTTCCTCCCCCCACCAACTGCATCTTACCGATGTCAACCTATATCTCCTTGTTATATATAAAGTGCCGAACCTTGCATCACTAATTCCCGAACAAGGTCTTATTGTGAACTGGTAGAAGAGTTATTGAAGAGCTGAACGTCTTTTTCTTCAGCTTCCAAGGTGTAAGTCGCCGTTGCAAGCCAAATTCAGTCTCTGATCGCTTGGCCAACATCCATTTTCTTGCCACCCAGGAAGCGCCACAGGTTACTATAGTCAAAGGTATTGTGACTTGTAGCCATCTCAGCATTGCAGTTTCAGAAAATGACTCTTCTGGGTGACTCGGATCTTGGTATTTGATTATATCAGTACTGAAGAGAGTCTGCCAAACTATTAGTCAATTTTACCTCTAATAAGTCCACTGATACTTACCGAAACGAAAGTTGCTGGCAGAAATATGAGGGTCACAGTTGTTATAATAAGCATGAACACTTGTTCCTGTTCCATGTTGCGACTCAATCGCTCAGAGCGGCTGGCCGACTGACTTTGCAAATGCTGAATGACCTAGGAGCCGTTAATCAAACAGTTATCTCGCATTACGGGTATACTAACCAACTGTCTACGGTCCGAAATGGTTCTCACAAGGAACTCGGCCCGTTTGATTTGCATCCTGAAATCCGTAATTACATTTCCAACATGGGTCGCAAATTTGCCGACGTCTAATGAACCACCTTTTCTGAGTGGAAAATCCTTGTCTTGAACCAGACGACGATAGAAAGCCACCAGAGCTAACATGACATCTACGTTGCCTTCAAGAGCCATGATGACTTGTCTAGCTCTCTCTTCCCAGATTTGTAGATCTTGAATGTCTCGTGGTGTGTATGTCTTATGAGCATAACCAACTTCAGACGGACCAAATACCGTCATAATGTGCTTTGACTATATCAGTCTGCTGTTTAATATTTGTCACCATAAGAGAACTTACCTCGGCATCGACGGCCTTCTCGAGCCATCCAATGTACCATCTCCAATCTTCCGTAGCCCAGTGACAGTACATCAAATGGGCGGATAGGCTGGACCGCAAACATTCTTCAGGGGTGCCAAACGATTTATCCTGAGGCCGAGCATTTGTGTCAGTCATCGCCTTGAAGCGTTGTTGTATATCGAGATTTCCTTTGACCACTATCCATAGAGTATTCCCATTGACGATGTCGAACTGGTGATGGAAAACCGCTTGGCGGATTGACCATTCATTCATAAGGAAGTTACTCTTATTCTCCACCTTGAGAGCCACACATTTGAGATTATAACATATTTGGTAGTGTCTTCCGCTCCTGCCTAGGCTCGTATGGACCAACCCATTTGGTGGATTGGTTAAAACTACTTGCTCACGGAAGCCGCTGAACTGTAGATCGGTAGGTTCGCTCTGTTGGCCGAACATATATAGAAAATCTAGGAAGGCGGGCATAACTTGGTGAAAAGTTAGAATGTCCAGGAGCATAGCTTTTGTTAACTTGAGCTTTGCTCTAGAATGCATTCCATAGATACAACTTTCGCCACATTCAGTTTCATGCCATAATCTTGAAATAGGTTTTGCTCACATAAAGCGACATTTAGGGTCCTGCGTTGTGACATTAACAACTCTTTTTGACTTCCCAGCAGAGGCCTGGATATTGATACCAAGCCACTCAAGTAGCTTCTCATGGCTGTGGATGTTGTGCTTGCTGACAACTACAAGGGAGTAGTCAGTCATGGAATTCAAAAATTCAAGGCAGTCAAATCACCTAGGTACCTAGGTAACTTACTTTTACCAGATGCAGTATTTAGATCTCGAATGGGTATCTCCCATTCAGTTTTTTCGTCTTCGAATAAACCGGGTTCCCTTTCCTTCAAGTGAAGTTCGGCGTTTGTTAAAGTCTTCGGATATGTGTCAATTTCTTTAAGAATGGTGTTCCTAGGGTATGATAGCGAATCAAGGAGAGAGGACTGAAATATATCAGGTAAGCTAATGCAAGACATTCTGAAGCAATGCAAATTCCACTATTGCCTGTAGTAATTTCAATTACAAAAACATAAACGGCGTTCTAACTGCAGAGTTAAATATGGTATGCGAGAAGCTCCAGGATGCCTTAGGACCATGGGTAAGCCAGGAGGTGGGCCATATGTCCAATAAGATGTATTAGGCGTATGTGCAGATTCAACCGGTTCACCGAATGATGCGGCTGATCAACTCCGTTTCAATCATTACCTATCATACTGTGTTTTGTTTCACAGCACATATATACATGTAACATGACATATACAACTAGCAGTGCCTTCATGTAGGCTTTCGGATCAGCCCAAATATTAGATATTTCTGCCGTTCTAGGTAACCCACAATGCATTAAGCCGCCCTTGTCCGGCGTTCCCCCTTTTGCCCCCTGCTCCCGACCCCCGACCCCGCACTCATGGCTCTGGGGATTCCGACTCCCTTTGACCTCGCTGACCTTCTCGTGTAGCGGCCGCTAGTCTGTCCCTAATTTCATTGAGAGTAGTTTGATCTTCCTGTGGCCATTTTCTATTAGCTTCAGTCATTATATAAACATCGATCATGTAACCCACATTAGCCAAAGGCTCTGGTGTTTCAAAAACCCATCTGTCCCCTCTCTAGGTACAATTTAAACAGGAGTGGTCAGCTGAGTTCATTGAGGCTTAGCATTTATTACACTTTGTTACTCACTCTTTCTTCTTTAAACTCCTCCTTTGGCCACTTCTGGTGCAAGTAACCCCAGAGGGCATCCCAGGTCAACCCAGCGTAAACGGGGTATTTTTCTTGGTATCTCTTAGGCTTTGCAGCCTCTCTTTCCCTTCTAGCCTTTATTTGGAATGAATCCGACCGCCGCGGCATTTGGCTTTGGGCACTTTGTGTAGAATCATTTGTATTTTGCCTCATAAAGGATTGTGCTCTGGTTCCAACCATCGTAATGGGATTAGGCGGATTTTGGTTGTTGGATTGCATATTTCGTGGTAAGGCTCTGTTATCACGGTTGCGACCGCAGACTTCTTCATGGGGGACGAAAGGCGAATTTAACAATTTACAGAAACTTGTGTCACGCCATCTATCTAGGCTCTTCCTGCAACGCCCCATGTGGTTGCCTTACTTCTGCCTGCCATGCTGCCTTCATCTTAGGGTGGTATAGGTGGCAGACAGTGTAGGCGATACGCTCCTCATAAGCAGGCGCCCTGCAAGGAAAAAAAGCTACCCGCTTTACAGTTGCCAGTGACTTGATTTGATTTGACGCCATGTCAGCCGTAATATGTCGATCAGAAGACCCGGAATTTCGGTGTAAGAAGAATCCCTCAAAGGTACCTCCTTATTGAGCCTCAAATTGCCCCTGCACCCCATGATTGAGAACAAGACAGACGGCGCGGAAAATAGTACAGCTTATCTCCAGTTACAGTCGCCTGTTCATTACCAGGTCAAATCGCTCAAATGCGACCGGGTGGCTGATTTTACTTTGTCGAAAGACTGGAGATGGGTTACAGGAAAGGCTCTAATACAGCCCACGGTGGCCGCCAAACGACCGGCGGTTTTATACAAATAAGACACCCTCAAACACCATGTCGTTTCCAAAACACCTGAGTTAACATGCATAGCGACAGAACACTCGATATGATGGCACAAGGCACGGCGCACTACAAGCTATGTCATTGACCGAGGCAGTCTCCAGTATATAATAATGAATCACTTACTTATTACAGCGCAATTAAATTTAGTCTCCTCGAGCCATTCGGCCAATGCATACATCATCACGCAGAGCCAAACGATTCGAGGGTGTCCCGTCTCGTCACTAGAACAGATTTCAATTGGGTTACGCTGGTATCTTTCTTGTAGCTCTGCTCCTCATTATGCTTTATTGGACGACATTTATCAGGTACCTCGTAACAATCCTATTATGCTGTGCAACACCAACTACATAGCGTTGGATTCGCCCATGGTTGTGCGTCAATCCTACTGATCTTTTTACAAAACCGTTGCCAACTGGAATGCGTGAGCATTTCTCTTCTAGGAGATTAGGACTATATTCAACATCTATCGTGACTTCATACCTTTTACATGGAGCCCCAGACACCTAGCGTCCTCCAATTTTCCGATACCTTCCATCCCTCGATCACAGACGCTGAGAGCGTGATCGACCTCCTGAGACGCAAAGTACCGTTCGAGCTTGTAATTCAAATCTTCTCACTTGGCTACAACCCATGGGTTGCGAAGCGCAGAGTTCACGAACGAGAATACCGCGCCAATTACAACACCGGGGATGATTATAACTCCGGAGATGGTTATAGTGTTGCGGGCTTGTATCTTAGCACTGAACGCATTCCCAATGACGCACGCAGGGTTCTCCCGCAGCGCGTCATCTTCCAGACAAGAGCGGCAGACCAAGGATGGGCTACCTTCGGCGGAGAAGGTACATTTGAAAACAGCCACACATGGTTCGAGACCAGAATTCTACGGCCCTTTCCAGGGAATCAGGATGTAACGCTTGATGTGAGCCTATTACCCACGTGGTGGGATGTTGCAGCTGCGAGGGGCGCTTTAAGAGAGAGTGGGTGGGATTTCGTAGAGGGGGAAGGTGGTCATATAACATGGAGAGTGTGCAACAACATTACGGCGTGTAGTGAGTATCGGGATTACAAGGTAGAATGGAGGAGAGGTATTCAGACGGAGGTTGAGGACGAGAGGGCAGTTGGGAGAGGCGAGGGGTTTGTGGAACTGTTGAAGCCAGGATTCGTCGTCGTACTCTGGGCTAGGGCAGAGGTAAGTTTAGTATCGTTAACTACCTCCCAATATATTCTAATGTTGCTCACTGTTGAACCCCATTCGCTAAACTGAATCATAGCAAGGGGCCTGGCGTAACAAAGTTGGAGCAGCGACCATTGAGATTGAGTATAGCCTGTAGAGAAACCGCCGATGTCCACTTTCATCAAATCAGAGCTTCTCTTATTTTCTCAACAAACTCAAAATAATAGGGATTAAACATGGACTAAGTCATTAATTCATTTTGATTCTTCAGGTTGTCGGTATACTCAATGGTTTCTATTCTCGCTCTCGCCCCATAATTTAACAGAGACCATTGTTAAAGACATTTACTAGTACGACTCTGGATTTTGAAAGACACCAACAAGAAGAAAACCAATGACGTACTCTGTCCCTTGTGAGACTTAAGTTACCATTACATTTACGTCTCTTGCGTTGAAGTTCCAATAAGCCCAGTTGTAGAACAGCACAGGTGCACGGACATAATCACTTAACTCCATCACTCGGAAAACTAGAGAGGCGTTGAATGCCGAAGATGAAATACGGCATGCCGTCTTAGCCATCGCCAGATATATAAATGTCTTAAATACCTACCTTTTGTTGTAAATTGACTAGAAAGCTTTTATCTGCATCTCCTATCGTGATACCAGACTTGTATTCCATCATGACGCAACCTATAGCATCTCGCACGATCGCCGGCAAGGCAGTAGGACCCGTGGGATTTGGCCTGATGGGTGAGCTTCTATTTCATTTGGAGTCTAGAACAATACGATAAAGGATTATCGAATAGAATACCAAGCTAATGCGGCTCCAGGTTTGACTCGGCCATGGGCACCTACCGAATACCCGGCCGCAGCCAAGGTCATGAAAGCCGCACTCGACCAGGGGGCTAATTTCTGGAACGGTGTGAGTTTTCTACCCTCTGAATTATCCTCGCTGCATTATCTGTGTTAACTAGCTGTCAGAGCTTGTTCTACGGTCCGCCTCATGCGAATTCGCTCCAGCTTCTCAAGTACTACTTCGACAGCTATCCCGAGGATGCCAGGAAGGTCGTTCTCGGCATCAAGGGTGCCTTCGATATCAAGACGCGCACTCCGGACTGTAGCCCAGAGGGCATCCGCGCATCTGTCGAAGAGGCGCTCAAGATACTTGACGGCGCCGCCAAGATCGATGTCTTCGAGTGCGCCCGGGTCGACCCCAAAGTACCCATCGAGACGTCAGTCAAAACTCTAGCCGAGCTCGTCAAAGAAGGCAAGATCGGGGGCATTGGTCTGAGCGAAGTCAATGCCAATACCATCCGGCGCGCCCATGCCGTGCATCCCATCGCTGCAGTGGAGATCGAGCTCAGTCTCTTTACCCCTGACGTGCTTACCAATGGTGTCGCCGATACATGCCATGAGCGTAGGTTCTTCCCGACCATAAACTTATTCATTTCCTATATATATCCAATGCGGTATTATCTACTAACATCTACAAAGTTGGAATACCCCTTATAGCATACAGCCCCGTCTGCCGCGGCTGGCTTACCGGTCAGTTCCGTTCGTTCGACGACATTCCCGAGAACGACTTCCGCCGCATGATGCCTCGCTTTCAGCCCGATGTCTTTGATCAGAACCTCAAGCTCGCCGAGGCGGTCGAGGCGATTGCGAAACGCAAGGGAGCGACGGTCGCGCAGGTAGCCATCGCATGGGTTCGTCGTCAGGGGGCGATACCCATTCCCGGCTCGACGAAGGTCGACAGGGTCTTGGAAAACTGCCAGGATGTGCTGCTGGGCGAGGAGGATTTGGCGGAACTTCAGAGGGTAATGGATACCTTGCCCATCTCAGGGCAGCGTTATGGCGGGGATAATGAGGCACTGCTTAACCAGTAAAGGGTACCTATGATGTTATGACGGGGTAGGAGTGATCTTGCGCATACATAGGTAGGTAGGTAAGGTAAGATAAGGTAGATAAACAATCCTCTCCACTCCCATCATATCTCGAGGAGATGCAAATTACAGGAAGTTCGGTTCTGTTGGTGACTAGTTATCGATGGTGAAGGGAGTCAAATCGTATATAATTCACTGCATCCGTCCATTATCACTAAGTAAGCGGCGAAAAGTCTCCTACCGTCTTCAGAGAGTTCGTGACTCGACCACCGGTAAAGTCAAGGCAAGGGATTTGAGGCACCAGCATAGGCACGTAGGTACAGTTTAGTGCTGGAGGGTGCTGGAGCTAGTGATACAGGTCATCCTTCAATGCCTCCACTATTAATGTGTATTTACGCGATGAAGGTATTGATACGATGTCTACTAGCATGATTGTTTGTCTCATTTATTTCCTCTATGATACAGATAGATATCTAGACTAGGTATGCCTGAGACTGTTAGGTATGGACGAAGGATGGATGCCATGTGCAAGGACATCATTCATCATTGTAATGACATACCCGGTCTGAACACTTGGGCATCTTAGGTATCTCTACCAAATTCATTTTCGTGATAGGGCCCAGGACAATTCTACTGCAGATTGAACCATAATTTCTTTCTCTCTGAACTATTCATACCACCAGAGAACTCAAATGCGCACGGCTTCTCCAAAGCAATAAGCATGAAATTCGCCATCTACCATATAAGAGTGTTCAATTACCCCTGGAAATTGGAATCCTTCTCTCCTCTTCTTCCCATACTTCGTCATAAGCCAGGACGGATTTCTCCAGAAATCCTGAGCTGAATGCGGCCATCTACCAGACAGGGACAGAATGGATTCCTTTTCCCTCCTTTCCCATACCATCCGCTGGGTCATCCGTCCCAAATCATATCATTTCTTCTCCTTCAGTACACACTAACACACTAATACATCAACACGTCAACACGTTCACTACACTCACTACCCAGTCCCCTCCAAACATCATTCTTCTTCGAATCACTGCGTATGGTAGAGAATTCGATGAAAAAGAAGACATCAAAAATTGTACGATGGACCCAGCCGGGCCCCCAAAGCTGGGAATGCCACGCCAATGGTGAAGAGGTACCTCTTGATCTACCTCTTCAATCGTGGAGATACCAATGAGGAAGAGGAGGAACCAAGAAAGGAATCAGTGGGAGGATGGCCGACCTTTTATAGTCGAATAGCGAGAACCCCTGTGGCAGATTACGAGGATCGGAGGGAAGTCATCGAGGTCTGAATGTCAATAGACGGAAGGCGATTTTGGGATCAATGACGCAAAGATTGATGAGTGTGGAAGCTATTCTCTAAGGTCGTATGATGGAAATGGAGCGAGGTGGAAGGCGACGATTGTTTCGACATGCAGGATCATAGTAGAAAGGGGGGAACAGGGAAGTGGAGCGACAGGATCATGGCGGCACGGGGTGTTGAAAGCAGAATAATCTTTCTCAATTGAAACTTGTTCTTGCTCTCTACTGTAATGTCGGGCTTACGGCTGGCAAGTTCGTGTGTGTTCTCATGGTTAGACGGCAGCTTGACTGATACGCCAAAGAGAGTTCAATGATGTGATGTGATGTACCGTCTTCGCAGAAGCTCCACCGCTCAGACAATCTTTCCGCTTGCGAATTTAAACTTGTGTGATCCGATCAGAGGCAAGCGTCATAGTATCATGTCAAACCGCGAAAGGGGTAGCAGCATCGGTGTCAAGGTAACATCCAAATAGAAGCTGTACAGGAGAGGTGGAGCACTGCCTTCAGGAAATAGGAAGGAGGTGAAGTTGTTGAAGGTTTGAAGGTTCAGGTAAACTGAATCTAGGTAGGAGACACATACATGTAGGCAGTTTCCCTGCTTCAAACATGTACCCAAATGAAGGGATCTACACTGTTACGCTCCAGTAACTACATGTATCATGGCAAACACAATTCACTCAATCATGACTTAGGCACATACATGTACTTGTTGCTATAGTCTAGATGTATTATACATGCACATACTCAGAATACGGAAACTTGGCCTAAATAATCGATGCACTTAATAGGGGAAAGGCATCCTGAACGTGTATTTCTTCTCATTGGATCGAGTCACAACTGCTTTCCATGTGCTACATGTACTTAATAACTTCTGGTCGATTTGGCTGCCTAATTGTAGTGAGAAGTTAAATTGACGTATAGAATGCAGAAGAGTGTGCAGCAATTCGCATTGCCTTTAGCTGGACTAATCTTCTTCGTTTAAGCTTTTCAAGTCCTTGGATGCCTAGGCACATTTGAGTCGAGACCCCAGTAGAGTTAAACTCATAATTGGGTATTATACCTTTAATTAGGACATTTGCTGCAACACGTAGCTCTGAGTCACTGTGAGCTGTTTCTGTTAGGAGACAATGCTGGGGTTAGATGTATATATAAATCCTTCAATGACTGCCCTCCAATTCCAGCTCAGTTCCGAGCTCACATCAGTTTTCTTCCTCCAGCTTGTCTTAGTTGCTTAAAGTCTTTCAGTTTGGCCACAACATGGCAAGTCATCACATCACAACACCAGCCCCCATTCGGCCGTTAGGTATGTTGCAGCGCATCTATATTTCACCACAGCCATTACCGAGAAGCAAGACCCCTCGGAGAAGTTGATTCTAGATGCGTACCACATTCTTACCACAGACATCCCCATAAGACTACGGTCGTCGTCGGCGACGCAGGGGAGAACTTACATCAGATCGACCCATCGAAGTCAAGAGTAGGTTTGTCAGGGGAACCCGTATGACGATCTGTCCAGATGCTCAAGATAAGGCATGACATGGATGCCGTCTGCCATCGACAGGTTTACATCACAGGAAGGCTCCGGCAGGCTAGGGCCGCCGAAGCAACTCATACACATGAGACAAAGTGTGGCGAACGCGAAGCGTCGCGTTATTATATTTTCGATGTCCGTGCCAGATAGCGAGGCCATCGCAAGACATTTCGACATACCAGTCTATAACGCCCCGATGGCACCACGAGACAAGGAGTAAGCGCTCCGCCGTTGGGATACGAACAGCTCCGAATCGGACGGAAGACAGCGATGTCGGCGAGGTTAGCGAACTACTTACCTACCCACCTTGCATTTCAGAGCGACCCTTTGGCTAATAAGTGTATGTAGGCTATGGTCGCCTCGGTTGCGGCTGGAACACGATCCTGTTCGTTGTCAAGGACTGCTGGGCTGTCATGTTATTACGAACCTCCAAATTCGCCGACATCGACCTACTACGGCTACCATGGCGAGCGGAGCTTTTTCACTTCCGCGGGGAAACCCCTGAGCGCGATCGAAATATCGCTTGTGCTAGGCCTGCGCCAAGGTCTGTTTTGCACCCCGAAATCAAAAAAATTGCAAAGTCCCCGACAGCGTAGTAGATTACCGGCGCCGTGTCGGTCAGGGGAGGGCCTCATGCCAACAAAGGCTCACACAGTTGACGGACTGGGAAACACATTGGAAGGAAATACCTACGCGCTGTATTTCGAGCACATCGTGCAACGCGACCCGAAGCAACAAACAGTTCATCGGCCCGACCACAGGACACTGCGAACAGCCCCAAGCCGTACGGAGCATCCCGTCCCGCGACGGTGTTGTGCAGTGGGATATGGAATGGCGTGGTGAGCGTGTGGACATCACAAGGAAGCACAGGGCGGACCTTAGCAAGGCCAAGGCATACATACATACCTGGAGCGCGTGGATGCTATCGGAGGTTCTATTTCATGGGACGAAGACACTGGCAAGACTAAACCCATGAAGAACGAGGTTACGTCTTGCCGAACAAAGTGGGACAAGATGGACACAGCGTTGGAAAGCCGGACCACCTAGTTGTATTGTAGCAGGGCTCAGGCCTGGTGGACATCGGGGACCAGAATGAGATGAATAAAGGCAGCAATGGGTACGCATTGGCTCAGTTGTTTGAACAGTTCAAGATTTCCCCAGGAGGCACTGCAGAGCTTGCAGAAGGCGAAGTAGGTGCCTTAGGTACCTACTCAAAGGTAGATTGTCTGAAGCTACATCTCTACGATCGTGGGCCATGGAGGTCGTTCGTAACTGTCGGGCATAGAGCATGAACGAAGTCCTTGTAGTAGTAGAATGGCGAGCAATGTGATTTCGGGACTACATTCAAGCCAAGCCAAGCACATCATCAGGTAGCACGCAATATACACAACATGATGCAAACCCAGTAGTTGAGTGGAACACCACTGTATTGAGTCCGACTCCTACGTACCATCGTCTATCTACATACAGGGAGAAAGCCCCCGGGGCTCCCCACCACAGCCAGCCCCTTTGAAGCCTCATCCGCAGCGACTCTCGACTCTTCGTAGGAGCACACCGCATCGCATGGCGCATCTTCGTCTCGCCGCCGCATCCCCAGGCCCTGCCGTCGCATCCCCTAATCGTCCATCCCCACTTCATCCTCATCCTCATCCTCAGCTAGACCAGCCACAGCCAGTAGACGTCTCCGCATCCACGAATCCACCCCTTCCCAATCCACCGCCGACCTAGATCCTAGATCCAAGTATCCCTTCCGTGTTCCTCCCCTAAAAAAGTTGATACCAGGCGTGCTCGTCAATCCCGGACTAGCGCGGCCGAAACGTAGAGTAAGGTATCGAAATTGTCCAAGTGCGTGCGTCTCCTCTCCCAAAGCTCGTTGGAACGCAGGTGTGGAGACGGCGAGGCGTTTGTATTGTGTGTGACCCAAGAACACGCATGTGCGAGTGAACGAGGCGTCAACCCAGTGTACCGCAGCGGTGCGTCTGCGCGGCCGTCCGTAGCGAGGGCCGCGCGGATTCCGCACCGAGAACTAGAAATTATCGACAAGAAATTACCAGATTAACCCGATCTGAGTTTTTGAGCAAGCAAGTGTTGCGGAGGTGAAGTAGGTAGCAGCCCTTAATAGCTCTCGATCGGGTGTCGATGCCGTAGCTTTAATTTTGGATTGTTGACGAAAAATGCGTGAACGAAGAAAAAAACGACAAACGATGATTGGAAAAAAGACTTCGAGGTCGAAAATGCCAAGGTGTCGCCAGAAGGGAACAAGAAGAATACAGAAAAATGCAATGGAAAAAAACCAGATGGTATAAAAAACCCGTAAAGGTCGCAAGCGAGTGTCGAGAAGGTTAAAAAGGTCAATCGTTCCCAAGTTCATCAAGGTTCGTCAAAAAGGGGGGTTTTAGTGGTATCGCTGAACTAAGATCAGATATAAGGACTCCGTATGCCGTGTAGCCAGGATCTAGAGAGCCATTTTCAATGTTGTAATGCAAAAGAGGTAGCATATTAGTATGCCTGGCCTGGAACGGGCTTCCTGCCGACTGGTCCATGAGCAGGATGTCCCTGAAACTGTTGTTGAGCAGGGCTGTTAGGGTTCATCGGGCTAGGTCCAGGAGGGCTCATTCTTCGTTGTTGTCGCGGTCCAGGGGACTGAGCTCGGGGACCCGGGCTCATGGGTCGACCGGTAGATGGCGAAGCGGGACGACCTCCGTAGGGGCTCATCCGGCCGCCATTTGCGGGTGACTGTGGTCGCATCATAGCAGGCGACTGCGGGCGTCCACCGGCCATGGGGCGCATCATAGGCGACTCGGGGCGGCCGCTTTGAGGCGTCATTGGTCTCTGTCCAGGAGGATAGTTAGGGCCCGGGCCTCGGGGACCACGAGGGCCGCTGGGGTTGACAGGCGGGCCGTTGCGACCACCGGGAGGGCCACCAGCAGGACGAGGCTTCACAGGTCGGGTTGATAAGCAAGTTCGTGGGACAACGCCTTGCTTGGAGCGGTCAAGTCGGATGCACAAAGACTTATTACAGTTAGTTGGTTGTCACATGGCAAATATATAAGATCAAGTACTCACCCAGCCATCGTCGTATTCGTGTAGCAATCTCACGAGCTGACCGGCTCTCAGTTCCATCTCGTCATCCATGTTCGGCGTGAAATCCAATTGGACCCGGTGAACGGCTGTCGCCGCGGGACCGCCGGCTTCGGCGATAGCTGCGGCGCTTCGGGAAGGACCAGGCGATTGTCCGGGAGCAACGGAGTGAACGCTGAACTCGGTACCGGCAGGGCTTGGAGGCGTGGGCGGGATAGTCAGATCTAGAGGTGCGGGAGCGTTCTTGCGAGTAGAAGCCTGGCGAGTCACGGTAGCACCAGCGGCCAGGGCCCCAGCGCCGGCAGCAGCACCCATCATTGCTAGGTTCTTATGGGGCGAATTCGTGGTTTGAGCGACACCAACAACGTTCTCAGGGTTATCGAAAGGATTGCTAGGCTTCTCGTTGGTAGGCGTGTAAGCACGCTCGGCGTTGTTACCGAAGGGGTTCTCGGGGTTGTTAGCGTGGCTGGCGCTGGGTCGTTCCCAAGGTGAGCGAGAGGCATCCTTCTCTGTGTTGGCGTTGTTTGCGCCGACGGTAAGTGCGAGCGCGGCTCCCTTGCTAGATCGTCGCTCGCCAAAGTTGGGCATATATAATTGAGTTACAGGTCGAACACTCAACTGAGGCGCAGTTTCGCTGGTTCGGGTCGAGAGGAGAGAAAGACGGCGGTTGACAGCGGACATAGGTCCATTGATCTTCTCATTGTCTTGGGCTTGTTGTTTCTCAAGCTGCTTTCTGCGCTTGCTGAAGAGGAAGAAGATAAGTAGACCAACAACTAGAACACCACCCAAGACTCCGATCGCAATACCGGCCTTCGCTGCGCCACTAGTTTCGGTACTGGAGGAATCAGTCGTAGCCGCGGAAGAGGACGAGGCGGTGGCGGCAGCAGCAACGTCGGACGCGGACGCGGACACGGCTGAAGATGATTCCACACTCTTGGTAGCTTGAACTAGTGTGGTGGGCGTGCTCGTTGCGATAGCTAGCGTTGAATGCTCGCTCAGGTCAACGGAAGAAGTAGCTATAATCTCCCCGGGTAGAGTGGTCCCTTCAGTTGAAGTCTCAATAGCCTTAGTATTTTTCGCGACTGATACTGGTGTCGTCTCTACCGCTTTCGCCTCCGTCGTTGGTGTTGTTTCTTGCGCCTTCTCCGTGGCAGCTGGTGCAGCAACTTGAGTCGGGGTGACAGCGGCCGCGGTGGTTTTTGGTTCGTCGTCGGATTGACCTAGAGTTGAGTAGCCACCAATAGGTCCGTCGAACGTTGCCGATAGGGTCTCGTATACAGTCTGATAGACTGTCGACGGTGCCTTCTTCTGAATGGTAGGCGTCTCCTTGAAAGGGTTCAAGTCGTTAGCGGCGCTCTCTACGCCGTCGACGAAGTTGTCCCAAGCATTGTCGTTTTGCCTCCTGTGGAGGTGACCGTGATGGTGACTCGGCATCTTGACGAGTTACTTTTTCTTCCCAGATCCCAATCCTAAAAATAGTAATTCTCCTCGTCCACCGTAGATGCCTCCAACCAGGCACGATCGTATGGCGCAACAGACGCGTACACACAAATTCGGTTGTGTTTCGCTGTCGCAGTAAAGTGTTGATATGGTTGTATAAAAGAATGCAATGCGCTCATGAGCGTCGTGGATAGGGTAGTATGCGACTCGGTACCGGCGGTTGTGGCGAAAAGAAGGGGAAGGTTGCTCGCGCTTTGTTTATATCGTGAGTCTAGGAATTGAATTCAGTTCGGCCTGCAACAGACGTCGAGTCGCGTTTTCCGTGTTTAACGAAGGTATGGGATTCTCGAATCAAATTCGGGAAAGGGGGAATTTGGAAAAAATGAATGTAATTGAGAAAAGGATTCAGCAAAGAAAACCCAAATTCTCGTTGGGGAGAGAGGGGGAGGAGAGAGAGAGAGACCGCGAGGTTGCGTCGTAGGTGGACGGTGAGGAAGGGAAAGGGAAGAAAAGAGAAGCGGAAGGGAGGAGACGGGAAAAGAGGAAGGGAAACTAACTGCTACTGGGGGACCGGGGACTGGCTTCCATTGGTGGGTTGGTGGGTACAAAGGTTAGGTACTCTCCAACCTTGTCCGGACAATGGCAACAACCTTGAACTCTACATGTAGGTATTAAAGTATTGAAGCGAAGCACTAAAACAATTCGTACCTCTCTCCGTACCTTAATAAACTGCAAAAGCCGGGGTTTGTTTTGTTTCTCGAATTCTCATTGGAAAATTTCCATCCTTGCCGGCTATTCAACAGCGTTTGCATAAACACATAATTCTACCTTGGTCATTCACAAACGGAACGCATAATAACCTTAGATTAATTGCTTTCCCATCTGCTACATATCATTTAGGCTGCTCTTTTATGTATTGATAGTGTTAAGGCTACGTTGTCTGGTTGTCTCGGTCTTGACGGTTAGCTTCGTAGTACAGTTTGTCAAGTTGTTTATTATCGTGCGAACTAGAACACATAAAAAATGTTGGTGCTGTGCATGTGTGTATCATGCTTTACTATCTAAAAACAGGAACACAATCTCCCAAACAGTTGATGCAATCGTGAAAGATTGGAAAGAAAACGCACTGTCAGCCTGTCAGCCTGTCCGAACGCACCGAACCATCCATCATCAAGTCGAATGGATCTCGTCCCATCCTTGCTAATCCCAAATCCATCATCCCATCTCTCCCCCCCTCGCTCCCCAATGTTGATCATTTTTCGGTCTTTCTCAGTAGGCCGGCTGGCCCAAGCTCCTAGCGCTAGTCAGGCACGAGAAGCGCCACATCCAGGAACCAAACGGCTCTGATTGGACCCATGTTTGCAGGTGCAGATTAGGCGAGATTTGTGTTGCCAGGGATCGGCCAGGGGTATGCATCCTGTAATTAATTTCCATTGGCCAGCACGCAAAGAAAGAAAAGGTGCTAACAGGTCTGCAGGTACGAAAATAAATACCCTTGAGTACGTAGCCCCTTAATTCACAAAATGGAGCTGGCAGGCTGGGTGGTAATAGGTTTCTACCCATGAACACCACTGGGAATAATCCCATATTGCTACGAATTGAGGCAGTCGTGAGGTGCAGCCTTGTTCAAACAGCCGCTTCGCAAAGGCCAATGGCGCAATTATGTGCATATATTAACGCGAAAAAGAATGCAACCCCCTTTTCTTCGGTTGTGATACCTCGAGATACGGGAGCGGGAAGCCACCGTTCGTGGCTACGGCGCCTTCATGCACACTTCGGGCTCAGTCCAACTCCTGAGGATTTCTAATGCCGTGGTGGATGTTGGTGTGTACGTACATAGCTGAAAAAAAGTGTCGGTCCTGTTGGTTAGAGTCGGACATCAGCAGCGGCGCCAGGCCTCACTGAGGCAGGTACATTTTCTAGCGTTCAATATTCTGATAAGGATCTGCAACCGAGCGCCCATCTCATTGGGACGAATCGGCCCCCAAATGGAGAAAAATGCACGATATTTTCGATGGTGTGGAACGCAGCATGACGTCTGCTTTTCCGTGTATCTTCGTACTCTTTCGCATTTTGCATTTCGCAGTTCTGTGTTTAGACCTGCCGATTTCACGTTGGTTTCCCGCGTGGCCGGGAGGGATTTGGGATTTTCACCTGCGATATTTTGGTCCTTCACCGTCGTTGCAGGGTCTTCAATCCCTCGCGCCCGCAGCGTCGGTGCAGTTTGCTCCATTCGAATCGAACATTTCGAAGCTTTCTTCATTCTCTATTCTATCTAAGGAAATCCTAGGGACATCCGCATGCGAGTTAAGGCTTTATCTACTACATACTGTAGTATGTGTTTAGTAAACGTCCCACCTTCATATGTAAGGCACTTGACCGTCTTCCCTTTTTGTCCGTCGGTCCGCACGTTGGAAATTTCCACCTTCCCTGCTTCCCACCCGTCGCAGCCGTCGTATTGCCCGACCCTGTACACCCCGGTCGCCTTACCGCGCTTGCAGGTCGATCGCTATTTTGTGCCAATCGATGTGACTTGTGGGTGGTGTGGAGGATCACCGTAATCACGACTTAGCGTACGCTAAGAAAACGAACAGACGTGTTCCTCTTTCCATCGTGGTGTGGAAGCCTGGGAAATCCTTAGCACACAGACAGTCTCTCCCAAGTGTCGTCACATTGTGACATCGCGCCTAGCCCCAACGGCGCAGCCATGTGGGATAGTTTAGATGAGAAAATAGAGATCTGCCAAAGCGTCAAAAGCGTGACGTTATGAACAGTTGGTCTGTTCCATTCGTTCAATTGCTAATCCATCGACAAAGCTGCCAAGCAAGAATGATTAGACGCGATCTATAACACCCTCTGTAAGGCAGCCTCCCGCACTAGCACCAAAACTTACGAACTCCCGTAGGCTATTACATAGTAAGCCACACTTATTAGTATACCTCGGCGCCTTTTGATATCCTACCGGGCCTACCTGGTAGTCAGTACAAGCTGATGCTTGCTGTAATAACGGTGCCGTCCCATGTACCTGGATGAGAAATGAGCCGAGTTTCAAGAGCCCACTTCCCTCATTTAGGCAAACAGAGTAGGGCTTCATTGACGACGGGACCCTCTACGCTCACCATGCCTCGGGCTCTGTGATTATTACGGTAGGTAGGTGCCGACGGCTAAGGCTGTTTGCATTGCACAATCCGGCCACGCCGTGGACTAGACTAGGTACCTAGACATCAAATGAACATTGAATAAATGACGAAAACTCCCTTGCTCCGTAGACTGTTGAGTGGACGTAGTGGTGTCCCATTCCATTGCCATGCCTTTTCGTAAAGATGAACCTGCTGTAGTTAGAGACCTCTAGAAGGCCTAGAGAACTGGTATATAAAAACGCGTTATGTTAATTAACAGAAGAGGATTCTTCGGCTGCATGGGCTTGTAGGATCTATCAGTTATTCAAAGAGAAAAGAGAACATAGATAGAGGAGACAAGCATGAGAATTTGCAGTAATCCACATGGTATGTTGATACATCACTAACACAACGGGCAGCAGTAAAAAACAACGGGGATAACACAAATCAGCGAAGAAAATAATAAGTATGTCACATCACAGCTACATAGCTCGAATAATAGCAACTGCTCTTATGTGTAGGTAGGTAGTCCATCATGGTATCTTCACGCCAACTATCTGACTGCCCAACTTCCTCACGGGAGCCACTTCATGCCACACATATGCTACAACGGCAACTCCCCCTACCCCTGAAAAGGCAATCACACCCTCCCAAATACCAAGGCAGCCTTTCGGCACGAGAGCTCCCCCTACTTCCTACCTCCCACTAACTAGCCCTTCTCCCTCTTCCTCTTCCTCCTCCACGAGGACTTCGAGGACCTCGCTGGATACCAGGGGGCTCGAACTGCCGGTTCATGTTTGTCCTGTCAATCTACGGTCCGAGCGGCCCACACGGTGAATCCGGCCCCTAGCCGCCCCTGCCGTGGGGGTAGCCATGTAACGGATAGTTCGGGGGCGGAGGGTTGTGCGGTGCCGGCATGTTGTTAGCGGGGAAGGGCGGCGGGGGAGGGAACCACTGCGCCGGCGGCTGCCCCTGCGATTGCGCCTGCGGTGGAGGCGCGAACGATGGCTGCGGCGGGGCGGGGTAGGCGCCCGGAGCCTGTGCCTGTCCTTGGGCCATCTGACTCCAGGCGGCCGCGTAGAGATTCGCCATGTTTATATCCTGAGGCCGCGCGCCGTAGAAGCCGGGCGGCGGTGGCGGCTGGAAGCTGCCGGGGTTGTTACCAAAGGCGAAATTGGGCTGGTGCTGCTGCGGTTCCTGGCCGGGCGGCGGGCGAGGGGGCAGGGAGTAGCCACCCCGTGCATCCCCGCGCTGGCCACGGTTGCCACGTCCACCTCGGCCGTTCGTGTGGCCGCGGGGGCCTCGGCCGCGACCCCCTCCTCCTCGAGATGTGTTGGGATGGTAGCCACGGCCGGTACCAGCACCAGCACCGTATGCAGGCTCGGGAGCAGCCTGGGGCACGCCGCCCGCAAAACTAGCCGGTCTGGCGAGCTTGCGGTACGGTCCCTCCTCCTCCTCCTCATCGTACTGAAGCCCGCCAGGGGCTGCAGGCCCCGCACGAGAGGCAGACTCGGAAGGACCTCCTCCTCGTCCACCTGCTCCACCTCGCCCGCCGCGGCCTCCCTTCTTCTTGGCCTTAAGGGCCCTCTTATACTCTGCCTCCTTCTCGTCGTCCGAGAACTCCATCTCGTCCTCTCCTGCCTCCTCGTCGTGCCAGTTGCTCGCGTCCGTTCCTCTGTTGCCCCGCAGCGCCTGGGTGAAGACGTAGGTGGCATGTTGCGGTGTGTAGTAAATCGTAGTACCTACCTCCAAGCCGCAGGCCTTGACTTCCTCGCTGTTGGTGAATCGGGCCATGTATCGCGGCTGTTGCACGACGCCGATTTGGTCGGCGACAGCAGCAATCACTTTGCGATCGGCCGTGCACAGAACGGAGCCAATCTCGAGCACCTGGTATTCTCCAGTCGTGTTGGCCTTGATAAGAACACAAGTCTCTTCTACGATGTGCTCCACTGAACCGAGTTCAATGAGAGGCATCTCAGGGGTAATAACGACGTCCGGTTTCGCGACCACTTCCTCCGGTAACTCATTCTTGGTGCGCACGGATGCGGCGGATGCGCCTCCCTTACCCTTACCATCGCCGTCGTCGTCTGAGCCGCCATCCATCTCCATTAGCGCACGTGCCATCTCCTCGGGGCCAAGAGGTGACTCGTCGTCTGAATCGGAGTCGCTGCTGTCGTCTGATGACTCCTCATAGGGATCTGAATCCTCCTCCCACTCAGCTGCGTTGTCCTGCTGCTCGGCCAGCTGCTCGCTCAGCTGTCCACCATTCTGCCCACCGCTCTGCCCACCGCTCTGCCCACCGCTCTGCCCATCGCTCTGAGCGTTCTCAGCGTCCTGCATAATCTGGTCGCCGGGCTGACCATTCTGAACAGCGTCATCGGGCAGGGGATCTAGACCGCCGAGCAATGCCTCCAGTCCAGATGTAAGGGAAGGAGGGCTAGCGGGGCGAGCAGGTTGATCGGTTTGATCAGGCTGAGCAGGCTGAGCGGGTTGAGCCTCGTTTTGAGCTAACGAGCCTGACGGAGCCAGGATGTCTTGGTCCATCTTGACAAGCTGCGATAATGCTAATTAGCATTGGCATATGTGATTGTAACGAATCGAACATGATGAACAATGAGATGATAGAAGTTGAATCTACTTACCGTGCCGAAATGTGTATGATATAATACTACGACTTTTTAATTGCTACTTTTAATCGTACAAGTAGATAGTGATACAAGTAGATAGCGACTCCTGTATTTGTCCTCACGCTGCTAGAGCACAAATACAGTCAGTAATAAATTCGGGAAAGTTCTGATTTAAGCTTCGCGATAATGGGTGAATCGACTTACTAGACTGAGGTGCGAGCGTAGGTGTGGGATGAAGCGGTGTCTAAGTACCTTACGATTAAAACTTATTCCCACTACCTTCGGTCTAGATTTAAAGACGGTCAGTATCGAAATTGAAAAGTATGACGGGTTTGTATGGAATTAAATGGCACTGAGAAGTTGATAATTGAATAGACTTACCAAGCTGAAATGCTAGGAATAGTGCAAATTCGTAACTTCCTATTGCCAGAAAATTCCAGTCTTGTAGATCGCAGTGACTTCACGAGTACCTACCTATACAAGAATCTGACGATAGTTAGTACTGAAATTTGTGATTCTGGCAGCTTGAGCTTGGGTAAGGGTAGGCAATGAAATAATAATAATTCTTGATTTAACTTACCGAGCTCATGAACACAGTGAAGTAATCGATGATTATCGTAATCTATAAAGGGATATAATTACAATTAAGCAGCTTACTATCCAACTTCGGAATGAAAGCTTTCGGCGTCTCATCTGAAGAATCTCAATTTGACGAAGCTGCTGCAAGCTTTCTTCCTACCCATGTTCTAGAAAAATAAAGTGGACACGGATTATCTCTAGGTACCTTCGTACTTCTGTCAGGTGCGCATGGCTGCAGGGCTAATTCTCCGGGTGCTGTAGCCGCCCGGTCCATCAGCTGATGACAGCTGGACTGCCCAGCCCACTGTGCGACGTCATTTCCAATTGGCTTCTCAGCTTTCAACATTTGGGACAGCTCACAGCTTCGTAACACTTCTTCTTTTGTAGCCTCATTATACGGCGCACCATACACGAAACGGCATTAACGCCCTACTGAGCGAAGATGTCTGATTCTGACCACAGTCATGATCATGACCACGAGCACGAGCAGTTTGTTCATCCAACTGCCGCTCACGCAAAAAAGAAGTACGTGAATCCAAAGTGAGCTATGGCATGTTTAGCTAGTTGAGACACACTAACAAGTTAGCGCAGACGGCCATCGCCATTCATGATTGAACCGATCAAGGCATTTTATATCTTCCTCGTCGCCAATGCCATCTCTGCCTTGTTCGCGCCCATTCAGGATTGTGACGAGACCTTCAATTACTGGGAGCCAACTCATTACCTCTCTCATGGCTATGGCCTGCAGACGTGGGAATACTCACCAGACTTTGCGATCCGAAGCTGGTTCTACGTCGGGTTGCATGCTATAGTCGGAAATGTCAGAAGACTATTGCCCCAGTCAACCAAGGTATTTAACGCACCGAAAGTCCCGTTTTCTAATAGCATTGGCATTGGTCTTACCTGACATGTAGCTTGCCGAATTCTATTTTGTTCGATATGTCTTGGCATTCATCTGTGCATTATGCCAGGTGCTCCTATTTCGCGTCATTAGCTTCACCCTGAATCCTCGAATCGGTCTCTTCTTCCTCGTAGCCACAGTCATGTCACCTGGGAATTTCCATTCGAGCACTGCCTACCTCCCATCCAGTTTTGCCATGTACATGTCCCTTCTTGGGGCGGCTGCATTCATGAACTGGAGAGGGGGAATCAGGACCTCGTGGGGTATCTGGTGGTTTGCTGTTGGCGGGATTCTGGGTTGGCCGTTTGCTTCAGCCCTATGTGCCCCTTTCTTGATTGAAGAGGGTATTCTTGCCATACTAGCCGCCCTGAGCGATAGCCAGCGCTTATTTGAAGCCATTATGCGGGTCGTTAGAGGTGGTGTTGCGGCTCTGCTGCTTGCTGTAGGTGCTCCCTCTTCTCCAACTGTTTTATTTGTATGTCTCACTAAATATAGATCGGTGATGCGGCTATCAACACTTTCTTCTATAAGAAGGTCGAATTCGTCTCCTGGAATATTGTCAAGTACAACATATTTTCCTCGACAGGCGGTCCCGACCTCTATGGCACAGAACCATGGACCTTCTATTTTCGAAATCTTGCCATAAACTTCAACATCTGGTTCGTTCTTGCCCTGCTGTCCCTGCCACTATTCTTCGTGCAGAAAGCTTTTTCGGCCAAGCACCATGATTTCGTATATGGAATGCGCACTATCGTGTTTCTCTCCCCATTTTATATGTGGCTTGCCATTTTTACTATCCAGCCGCACAAGGAAGAACGGTTCATGTACCCCGCGTACCCGTTCCTCGCACTGAACGCTGCCTTGGGATTGCACATCATCCTATCAGCTCTTGGAAATTCCGACCCGAAGACTCTTGCCGGAAAGATCCCAGCGCGCCTGAAACTTCTTGTCGTGGTGAGCGCATTGTTGCTGTCCTTTGACTTAGGTTTCGCACGTATCATTGGCTTGTATACTGCTTACTCCGCACCCCTCAAGATCTACCAACCACTCGGGGCTGGGCTGATTGGCCAACAGGGCCTGGGAGGGCGTGGCGACCATGTCTGCTTTGGCAAGGAATGGTACCGATTCCCTAGCTCTTACTTCTTACCCCGCGATATGCACCCCAAATTCATTCGGTCGGAATTCCGAGGGCTGCTACCCGGAGAGTTTTCTGAGGCGCGCACCGGCTTTGGCTTCTGGAGTGGTACATGGTTACCCACCAAGGGCATGAATGATCGCAACGAGGAGGACATGGGCAAGTATGTGAGCATCAAAGAATGCTCGTTCTTGGTCGACACGCAGTATCCGGAGAACCATGACTCCCTCCCGCCCAACGAGCCGGATTATATTGCCGACCAGGAGAATTGGGAGGTCGTCAAATGCGAACCATTCCTTGACGCGGCTAACACGCATCTCCTTGCAAGAGTACTGTGGGTTCCCGACTTCAGCTTTGTGCCCGAGAAGTATAGGAGGAAATGGGGACGACACTGCTTGCTGCAGAGGAAGTCATAGACACAGTCAGGAATTATAGACTCGATGTCTTCCACCGACCAGTGGTGGGAAAAGAATCATCCATCCTAGTGAATTCAATTCAACATCAGCGCAGTTGAATTCCCTCCCTGGTCCTTTCCACTAGCTCTTTACGGCTGTCTTGTCTAAGGATGTGAGTATAGAGTCAAATCCACATATCGGCAGGGCTGAGGATAGTATATTTGGAGATGGGCACGTTGTCACAATGACAGCAAAGGCACCTACTCCGCGTGAAGTTCACGTGGACTATATTTGGTAACGTAATGGACGTGCTAAGCCCCAGGCATCAGCATTTCGGATGATTCCATTGGACTTTTCTCCATGGATCTTCGGCACCTCCACGCTGACATGCATTGCCTGAACTCCGGCCCGCTCGGCGGGGATTGGCTGTGGTTCGTGGGGTGGAGCTGCGATGGTGTGCTGTGCTGTACTTTGCTGCGTGCTAGACAGTCTGGGAAACAATTAATTACGAGTCAAATAAAGTGCCGTACCTGCAGAATGCAACCCTCTAAATCGCTTATTCTAAAGTGATTTTTAAACTGATTTAAGCTTAATTACAATTAGATTGTTTGTCGCGGCTACGGTAGTTGTGCATTTACCGGGCAGCTGGGTCAAGTTTGTCTATGCCGCAATTGTACTCGAATCGAGTCAAATTAAGCTCAAGATCTTATCTGGACCCTTTAAAACCTCCTTGGGATGAAGTGTTGATCATGGTTGATCATTAACAATCTCGGTGTTGTAATCCATGTAGCCACGCCCGAATCCTGGCGAGTTTGGTCAACGATTACCTGCCAGCCTGCCCTATGTCAACCGGGGTTCCTGCAAGAGTTATTAACTACTAATTCATATCAAACCATCGCTAAGAAACTAAGGATTCGAACGAAGACATTGGATTAGGCAGGTGTGTCCATTTCGATAGAATTCCATGATAGATCTATGACCAGTTGAACACTCATGTAACGTTGATCTTTGCGGCCAGAATCTTGGAAGGAATGGGGATCGGAGGGGGCGGCCTATCACTGACAGGTCTTGGGGGTTAAAGAGGCTTGGCGAGATCTTATACTAGACAGGGCTGTTAGGCAGTGGCGCATCACGAGTTTGTTGTTTGTTGACCCCTTGCCACCTAAGTTTCCTCGAGACGACCACGACTTCACACATAATCGTAAGGCAATTCCATTGGACGGGCATCTTTCGTCGGTACATATCACACGTCCTGCCCGTTAGGGCACTGCATGGCCTTTGGAGTTGCGGTCTGGGTCGACTGCGCGTGCAAAGCCCTTCTCCAAGGGGCGCGGCGTGGTGGCCGCCTATTGGCTCGATGGCCGCCGAGGATGTTTCAACTACGCTGAAGCCACCCAAGCGAGAAATCGAGAGATTGTACTGTAGACATAAGCACGATGACAATTGACCGAGTAATGCCGAGTGAGATCGGAATGAAATCGCATTCCAGATATATATAAATGCCAGCCGCCATGGCGCGTAAACAAGGGAAGCGTCCGTGTAGACGCAGCGCACTTCCAGCTTCAAGATAGCCCAGTTCAACAAGTTCATTAGTCCCGGTCAATAGTCGTTTCACTAGTCGTAATCATGTTGAAGAATCTTCTATTTTCCTTAGGCGCCGCCGGTCTAGTTGCGGGACTCCCGTCTAGCCCGCGAGCCACCGAGGAAGCGCCACAGGTGCCGACTCTCGGCCTGGCCAACATCACGAAGATCGACATGGCCGCAGGTGGCCTTCAGGGTCGCCGACTGGCTGGCCCATTCATGGGAGTCGACTTCCCTGACCCATCCATGATATGGGGCGACGGCTCGTGGAAAGCTTACGCGACATCATCCAACGGCAAGAACATCCCCGTCGCAACCTCATCCGACACCTGGTCCTGGACGCTCACCAGAAACGACGCACTCCCGAACCCTGGCCCTTGGGTCGATCCCAACGACCAGGGAATATGGGCCCCGGATGTGAATAAAAATGTAAGTCCACCTCTGTAGTCTCGAGGATTGACCCCACCGGATTCCACAAATGCTGACGCGTCTCTCAGGACGACGGCGTGTACGTAATGTACTACACGGCCCACCAAAACGGTGGAAGCCACTGCATCGGCGCGGCGACGTCGAATACGGCGCTGGGCCCGTTCACACCACAGGCGCAACCCCTGATCTGCGATGCCGCTAACGGAGGCGTCATCGACGCCTCGGGCTACGACGACGGCACCAACCGGTGGATCCTATGGAAGGTCGACGGCAACAGCCTAGGCGGCGCCACCACGTGCCAGGGCGGTACGCCCTCAGGCTCTTACACGCCAACGCCCATCAAGATCCAGCGCGTGGCGCGGGACGGGCTGACGCTCCTCGACAGCCCCAAGACGATCCTGGACAACGAAGGCGCGTCCAACAACGGCGTCGTAGAAGCGCCGGCCTTGTACAAGATCGCGGATGGCAACTACGTGCTGTTCTACAGCGCGCACTGCTACTCGAGCGACGACTACGACGTCGAGTACGCCTTCTCGAGCACCATCGACGGGGCCTACACCAACCGCGGCATCCTGATCCGCACCGTCGACAACAAGGGCGTGTACGGCCCGGGCGGGCTCGACATCGATCCCAACGGCAAGAACGTCGTGTTCCACGGCCGACTGGCTGCCAACCAGGGCGGCGCAAGTCGCGAGTTGTACAGCGCCGAGCTGACCATAAGCGGACGCTCCATCTCGGGTGTTTAAATTCAGACTTTAATGTCTTTTGGTTTTTCTTGTTGCGATGAAATTTTAAAACGGTTAATGAGCGACGGAAGCATTACGCATTGATGACGTGACGAATAGAGAGTGGCGGATTCGCTGTCGCTGGAGAGTGGACCGTCTGTGCATACAAAATCTGGCAAACCTTGTATATATCTTCGCTTCTTGAACATACTTTCTAAACTCGCGGCACATTGATGCTGATATATAGTTACTCTTGAAAATAGCATCGTATATTACGGTACGTAAGTGGCACTCACTCGTACCCCTTTCGTACCACATTCTAACCTCTGTGATACGATACAGCGGATTAACCAGCTCCAGAGGACAACAAATATCATTAAATGTTTTCTAGCAGAGCCGCCCTGCGACCCGGGTCAACATGTAATAGCACACAAACCCTCCCACCCGCTTATAGGGAGTGCAACTTGGAGTCCTTAGTCCATCGGCGGAAAAGCTTGCCGTAGGGGATGAAAATGCATAACCCAAGGATAGAGGAGCCAAATGTAAGGGCCATGATCATAAGAACCGGTTTGATATAACCGGATTCTGCGGCCCAGTCGTTCAAAAAGAATAACATGCCGAACTACATGTATAATCAGAATTAAATGATGCATTGTAATATTGCGTTGGGAGGTGGAAAACTTACACCAAAGGTATTTTTCACGATGGTGGCGGCGATCATGATCTCGCCTGGAAGAGCTTTGTACTACAAGACGTCAAGTTAGCAATTTCCTTAAGATGTGATGCAAGGGATGTTTATACGTACGGAATCAACCGCATACGCAATGGCAATC
This sequence comes from Hypoxylon fuscum, assembly GCA_022578945.1. NCBI lineage: Eukaryota > Fungi > Ascomycota > Sordariomycetes > Xylariales > Hypoxylaceae > Hypoxylon > Hypoxylon fuscum. Next base: position 26,615 of record MU399992.1, read on the forward strand.
GCCGGCAATCCAACACACTGCAGTCCAATAAGTGTGTACCCCACCACGACGATGACCTCCCACGGCCAAGAGCGCTGGTAGCCCACGGCTGCGACAACCATCCCGGCAAGATTCGCACAAGCATACGGGATCAAAGCAGGGAGCCGCATCTCCGCCTCCAAGATACCACCATTCGCCCGGGCCCGTCGCAGCGCGATCCAGTCCGACAGCGGGCCGGCCGTGATCAATGCGACCACGGCGCCGGCCACGAACGCAAAGTTCACAAATCCGATTTGGTCCGGGTTGAACAGGTACGGCGGCGCGCCGAAGACTTGGGCCTGCGTCAGGTTCAGCGCGAGCAGCGAGTTTGCGGCGAAACCCATGGCAAGGGAGGCCCAGAGCACGATCGGGTAGCAGAAGAGGATCTTGATGGGGGACACGACATCGCGGAGGAGCACACTGGCGACACTGTTGTTGCTGCTGTAGCCTTTTACGGGGCGCAGGCGTTTCCGGAGAGGCAGCAGGGAGAACTGGGACCGAGAGGGCCGGCCATTGGCAACGTGCTCTGCCGTCGTGATCCCGCGTTCGTGCCGACCGAAGATCTGCGCCTCGGAACTGGAGCTCGAGATTGTGCCATCCCCGGGTTTGCTGGCAATCGCGGTTGGAATTCTAAGGCCCACTACTGTTGGGCTGCCGATGATTTGTCCCCTCGGGCGATCATACTTGGTTTCGGGATGGGCTACCAGGAGAAAGACGAAGCTTGCCTTTGGATGTTGTTAGGACTAAGTTTACATCCCAACGATGGAAGTTCAAATAGAGTGGAATGCATATCAAGATGCATATGAACTTACCCCTTGCAGAATGGTGCATACCCAAAACTTCAACTCTGTCAAAATTGGACGTCCAGGACAGGGGGTTCAGACTAGATCCACTTACAAACCACCTCCACGAGATCTGCGAGGCGATGGCACCGGAAATGATGGGGCCGATGAATAGACCAAGAAAGTACGCCCAGCTATAGACTAATCAGCTCATATCGCAAGGATGATAAGAGTTGACTTACAAATATAGAGCCATGCTGCTCCCCCTCTGATGCAGAAACAGCAAATCCGCAATGACCATGGGCATAATACTCTCATTCGCCGCAGCCCCAATCCCCGAGATCACACGCGCGGCCAAAAAGCTCGAGTAGCTCGTGACCAGCCCCTGCCAGATGTTGGCCAAAATACAGATCAGGCCGCACACCAAAACGACGGGCCGCCGGCCGATCATGTTGGCGGCGGGCACGATGAGGAAGTTGGCGTACCCCAAGGTCATGGCGGCGGCGCCGAACAGCATGTTGACCTCGGGCAGGGACTTGTGGAACTCGGCCTCGAAGAGGAGCGTCATGGGCGAGATGGCGAGCGGCGTCATGATGCTGACGAAGACGAAGACGAACTGGTTGAAGATGACGGTGGCTTTCCACGTCGCGCTCCAGTTCTGCCGTGGTGTTAGCCGTCTGTCTGTTTCTGGTGTCGACCAAAGAGATCGGCCTAACCATGATGGTGAAGGTATGCTTACCAGTGGATCATCCGGGTTGGTGGTCGGCTGCGGGATGAGCAGGACCTCGTTCCGGGCCCCGGGCTCGCCATTGCCGTTGGCGAAGATGATGTCGGTGCCGGGGATGATATCCGGCTTCTCGTTCCGACTCATCGGTTCGGGAGTACTCGGGAGCGGACTGCCGTACATCGCATGTAGCACGGAAGACATGGTATCGACGTTGTGGTGACGTTAGACAAGCACTTGCATGTTTGATAGACGCCGCGACCTACGTGGGCAGGCAGAGCGGGCGAGGCCATCTTATCTACTGCAATATTCTGTTTGCTTTCTCTCTATATCATGATCTACCTCCGCGATACTAAGGGTGTCCGCTTGGATGCACATGGTTTTACTTCAAAACGCCCCCCAAATGCCTGATCTGGCGAGATCCCTCGTGGTAGAACTCCGAAAGAGCGAGAGAGCGAGGAAACTCTGTGCGTGTGTATGCGTATCTGTTCCCGGACTTTCCCATCGTGGAAGGATGGTAGGACTAAATCCAAACCAAAAGTCTATCTGCGGCGGCCCGAAACCGTTATCATTCGCAAGGTCTCGGCCTTCTGTAGCCGCTGTCCAGTGCAGTGGAACGGTTGGCGAGCATCAACATCCCGCACCGGACGTCCGAATTCCACACAATTTTGCCTCTATTTACCCTAGCTTTGCGCCACACCCATCTTGTATTGGCCTCACAGTAAGCTGGGGTAAGACTACCTTATCAAACTTTTCTTCATAAATGAGTTTATATCGATATTATGACCTCAGAGTATCAGGGCTGCAGGACGTACACAATATTTGTTGCACCACCACATCTCGTCTCATGACGATGTAGCAATTGTGTAATGTGTCTCGTTGAGAAACGAGACATGCTGATCAACAATTGACGGATTGGTCATCACTGGTACCATACATAACGTGATAAGTTGCCGAGGCCGCCTAGCCCGAGTACCTAGATATATACGGATATCTTCAAGCCCCGAAGCTATATCTAGAAAGGCTATGAGGATGCATAGAAGGACGCTAGCGCCCGGTTTCGCCTCGACTCGCGAGAGCTGAATGTCATAACATTAAAGTTTGGTGATTCTAGCCTGGTCTATTATCCACTAGGTACCTCTCTAATCCCCCCCGTTTCTAGGCAAATTGGGACATCCGAACGCCCAAGTCTACCGACTCCCGTTTTCCCTCCTCCCCCTTCAGTAATGCAACTTGCGATTCACCACATTAACCAGCGGCCGCCCCGCCGCCAGCTTCTCCAGGTTCAGCTCGAGGATCTCCAGCAGCCTGTCCCAGAGGAAGTCCGTCTTCCAGCTGACGTGCGGCGTGATGAGCAGGTTCGGCGCGCGCCACAGCGGGTGGTCGCTAGGCAGTGGCTCGGGGTCCGTGACGTCGAGGGCGGCGCCGCGCAGCAGCCCCGTCTCCAGCGCGCGCACGAGCGCCTCCTGGTCGACGTGTCCGCCGCGCGCCACGTTGGCCACGAACGGCTTCCTCGCGGCGCCGAGGATCTCGAGCTGCGGCGCCGCGATGATGTGCCGCGTCTCCGCCGTCAGCGGCAGGCTGATCACCAGCAGGTCCAGCCCCTGGCCGAGGAACTCGTTGACGGCGGCGCGCGACGTGCCGTGGAACCACTTCGCGGGCAGTAGGCCGTCCGGGTCCCCGGTGCCCGGCACGCAGTAGCTGTCGTCTTTGCGCGAGGCGGGCGTGGACCGCTCGCTGCGCGTGTAGGCGTAGACTTCCATGCCTAAGGCGCTGGCTAGCCGCGCGCACTGCCTCCCGATTGCGCCGTAGCCTAGAATGCCTCTGCGGTGGGGGAAGGGCATGGTTAGTCTCAATGCTCATTGAGGGTGATATGACGGGCTGGTGACGCAGACTTACACTCGCTGGGATACCGAATCCTGGATGTGCGCCGCGAACGGACTCTCCCAATATCCCGACTGCATTTGCTTGTGATATCGCGGGAATTGGTGCTGATGCGAGAGCCACGCACCGATGACCCATTCTGCGATCTGTGGTCTTTGATGATGTTAGTTTAGGTTCTGACCGTCATATCCAGGTACATTTTCACTCCAAAATCAAATTGCAACAAGTGGCAACTCACGCATGAATGCCATTCGACGTGCAGATGATGGTATTCTCATCCTCATACTTCGGGTGCCCCGGCCACCGATCCACGCCGGCGGAAGTGAGCTGCACGAAGCGGACCTTGGCTGTCAGCTCCGCGGGCGGAGGCATGAATGTAGAAAGCAAGGTAACGCCGTCCCAGATCTCGGGAGGCAGGTCCTCCGCTTTTACGACCGTGTTGTTCTCCGTCACCGAAGGGACCCATCGTATCTGAAGCCCCTTGAACCGCTTAGTAACCCGCTCCGTCCACTCTGGCCTCGCCGGGAAAAAGAGGAAGACGAGCAGAACGTCGTTGGCCAGAGTGTCGAACTCGCCCCCGCTTGCTTCAACTTCAGACATCGCTCTTGGTTTTAAACTTCAGTGGTACGCTTCTTAGACACCTTGAGGGAGGGATGAGGCAATTTCGAATCAATTTTGAAAACTGATGATTTTATGTTAGGGGAGCGGTTATGTCTACGATAATAACTGTTACAGACACCAGGCAAGTAGCACAACCCCCTCTGCTGTATGATAAACGAGTGGCTCTTGGGATGATGATTGAAATTGCAGTCACACATGAGAATGAGAGATCTGTGGATGTTGATCCCATGTTATAAGCGGGCCTCCGATAATACAAGGGGATCGGATCGCACCAGATGGTTTAATAGCTTGCTTACCTTCTTGCCTAGCTGCGTATGTTTCGCAGCTTGTCCCCCCTTTTACCTACATCTTGCTACGTTATACTGGTTCTTCAGAGATAAGGTGACCTGCCCCGCTGATAAATGAGGCCCGAACGCAAATAGCCGGAGCGTCATCGCACCCTGGTATGGCGCAAAACCGGTAAGCCCGATAAGAACGAATCTCATCGGTCTGATCGCATATCCACCATAACTCATATGATATGAGTTAACCGGGGAACGAGAGAAATGGCGATTTCCATGAAAGGAACTTCATTAGCAACCTGGTAGGCTAGCAACCTAGATGAAGCGCAAAGTGAAGAATATACTTCTAGCACACAATCATACCTAGTAGGTAAGTAAACCCTCAATCCTGATGAAAACAGGCGTTCCACATCGGTGCTATGCATAGCAGCATATGTTCCAAACACCGTCCAACCTCTCAAACAACCGGTAACGCCAGTGCTTTTTAATATATCTTCAAACAAGATTCAATACTGCATAGACTCCCTGTTTTCCTGTAATCGCAAGTCTAACTCTTTTAATCTTGAATTACCCTTCGATTCTGATTTTTTCCCGTGTGGATGATAGGGAGTATGTCCATCATTAGCGATTGCATGAAACTCCATGCATACGATTACTGTCCGTTCATCTGAGTAATGCCATCGGCGCCAGTTTCAACAACTTGGAAGCCGGCAGCATTACCAGCGCCCTTAGCAGCACGGTCAAACGCTTCATCGGATCTATAAAAGGTATTAGCAAGCACATAAAAAACATTGCAGCAATGCGCGGATGATAGGCATACCGATCACACAGAACGTCCAGATCTTCCTCACTGAAGATCCTGTCTCCCCCCGAGTGCTGGTAAATTTCGCCGTCCTTCAACAGCAGAGACTGAAGAATCTCGTTGTCGATGACCTCGTTACTGTCAAGCTTCTGGCCCATGGACTTGAAACCTCCTTTCTTGATCACGAGCTTTTCTAGTCTACGCTTTGCATCGGCACTTGTGAGTAGCTCTTCCTCGACGGTTCCTTTGGTGGCGAGACGATAGACGACGACTGGGCGTGTCTGTCCGATTCGATGACATCGGTCTTGAGCTTGCAGGTCTTGTTGCGGATTCCAGTCACTGAGTCGTATGCATTAGCCAACTTACTACGTGAATGAAGGACGAAGCAGTCTTACCTATCAAATAGTATCACAGTGTCTGCGCTCGCAAGATTGATACCTTGTCCACCCGCTCTGGTAGACAATAAGAAAATCCTGAAGTCGGGATTTTCGTTGAATTCTTTGATCTGTTGTCTTCTGTCCTCCTGGGCCACACCGCCGTCAATGCGGCAGACGTTCCATTTCTTCAAGCCCTCGCAATAGTCGTGGAGAATGTCCAACTGAGTCTTGAATTGGGAGAAGATCAAGACTTTGTGGCCGCGCTTGAACAACCCTGGCAGTAGTCGATCCAGGAGAAGCATCTTGCCGGAAGCCGTCACGATGCTTTCGTCGACTGGCATATTTTCGTCATACGACCAAGGGTTGTAGAAATTGTGCGGACTGTTGCACACCAGTCGCAACTGCATTAGGGAATTTCCCAATTTCTTGTCGGCGACTTGAAGCTCTATTACGTGTTAGTGGAGTAAGATGACCTGGACCTGTCGACTTACTAGCAAGTTCTAGGGTGGCAGCCCGCTCAATTTCTTCCTCGTCTCGAAGGTCCTCTCTGAACTCATTGGCTCTAGCAGCGAGCTCAGCAGCCAGCTTCTCCTCGAATGCGTCATCGTCCAGCTTATCGTCGTCGGTATCGTCTGCTATAGGGTATGGCGAACGGTCCTTACGTGGTCGACCTCGGCCTCGGGTGCTACTAGCCGGAGTAGACTGCTGACTAGACTTGCTGCTCTTCGGCGTAGACACTTCACTTGTAGGCGCCCCCTTTCTTTTAGCCGCTCCATTAGTCCGAGGTGAAAGTGAGCTATTCTTAGGTATCGCTTTCAGCTTCGATGCTACCTTCTTGCCCATCATCATAGCAAACGCATTGCCAGCTGGCGGAGATGATGTTTCGTTCGGGCGGGCACTATTCGCACGAGATGGTTGGCGACTCGACTTTCGGGAACCATTCGGACTGTTGGTAGCACCCGTCAAGCGTTCAACGACCTTGTTCTCCAGGTAGGCCCTGGTGTCAGTCTTCTTGTCCGTGATGACATTGTAGAGATCTGTCTGCTCCTTCGTCATGGGGGCGTATAATACGTATTCGCGCTTCTTGGGCAGGTAATTTGCCACGTCTGCCTTGATTCGGCGAAGTAGAAGGGGTTGCAGGACCTTGTGGATCTTAGACACAAGATCTTGACTTTGTTTGTCCTTTATAAATCGGGAAGCGCCTTCTTCGTCTTGTAAGTCACTAAAATCGAACCAGACTTCGAAGGCCTCCCAGTCCAGGAACGTTTCTGGCATCAAGAAATGGAGGAGCGACCATAACTCCTTGAGGTTGTTCTGTAGAGGCGTTCCCGTGATGAGAAGTCGAGTGGCGGACTTGAACTGCTGTAATTCGCGGAAGAGCTTTGCATCTGCATTCTTCATTCGGTGACCTTCGTCCTGTGATTTGTCAATGTGTTGAACTACTAACACGTGCGGCGATATTTACCACTACGATGAAAGCCCAGTCAATCTTGGAGAGGCTGGAATGGTCTCTAAGGACCATTTCATAACTCGTGCAGACCACTGGGAATCGTTTTGTAGGACTGCTCTTCTCGTAGTTTCTCATGATCTTATCACGGAAAATCTGCTGTCGTTCTTGAGGAGTGCCATGGTAGAGGACGAATGGTATGGTCGGTGTCCACTTCTGAAACTCATCCTGCCAATTCGACAACGTGCTTAGCGGCGCAATGATTAGGTGGGGACCGAAGTAATTCTCCTGCTCTCGAAGTAATGCGATAAGAGAAATGACTTGGATCGTTTTGCCTGTTGTTCAATTAGTTGGTGAAGTGGATTACGAGGAGTTCACAATAGAGCAATACTAACCTAGGCCCATCTCATCGGCCAAGATACCACTTAGACCTTGCAGACATATCTCAAACATCCATGTTAAGCCTTCTAATTGGTAGTCACGCATGGTTCCGCCACTCATGATCTTGGGCTGCTGCTTCACCTCTAAGCCGGCATCTGTTAGTGCTTGGTTGTCGAAGTTACGCCCGACACGTCCAAGAGCCTTAGTCTTTTTGGTAAGGATGTCACTGAAAACCTTGCTTTTGCGTAGGAGATCGTCGAGTTCCTTAGCCTTCTGAGCGCGCTCCTGCGGCGATAATTGCACTTTGCGCTTCTTACGTGCAGCGAGTCGCTTAGCTTCGGCTCTGGTGTTCTCGGCTCTGGCTTTCTTCTCTTCCGTGAGCATTTGTTGCTCAGCGAAAGTGGAAGGAAGTGCCATATCGTCGTTGGCTAATTCGTCTGCCGAAGGGGGAGAGGATGGGGTACTGGTAGGTAGACGAGAAGAGGAACGAAAGGAATTCACGTCTATAGATGAAGGAGACGCCATCTTGACGGATAACAGGGGAGAAAGGGTCACTTGACGTGAATAGGACTAAAGAAAAAAAAAGCAATTCCAATGAGAGTTCAATGACCTGTACGGTATACCTAAGTATTCACCTAGAATCGTAGAAAAGAAAGTGAATTTGTTCAATGGCAGGGTTAAAGAGTGATGATCTCACAAAATCACTAGTTGAACGACTAGGATTAACGCGTCAGAGGCGTACAGAGGGCGACGCGAGTTAGCTGCGTTATCACGCGTTAATTGATTTTGTATGGGGTTTTACCGCAAACGTCTAGGGTCTGCGTGCTTGAGTGTGCATGGGGTACGTACCTTGTCAGTGTGCAGCCACAAGTGGGGGCCTAATGCAGGAATGGTCCAATCTTTGGCAATCTTCCCCACCCTGCCACCTGCCTGCTGAGTCATCCCTACCATTGCGCCTCACTGTGACATACAACATTAAACATTACACTTTACTTTACATTTTATCTCCGAATCATTCTAATCCGCCGCAACTTCGCCATCTACAACAAACCATCTTCCATCCCAGCGCAACGAGTAGAAACGATTCCACGATCGCTCTCTACACCATTGCGTTAACACTGCAGTATCGCAATCAAGATAATCGCTAGGAATTAGGAATTATCAAGATGGCGGCCACTAGCCAGAACTTCTACGAGCTGTATCGACGAAGCAGGTACAGCTCTCTTCATCCGCTCACTTAGCACTCGTAGGTATGATCTAGGCCAGCGTTGACAGTGAACTCATTGTAGCGTCGGTTCCGCTCTCACGGACACCCTCGACGATCTGATCACCGAGCACCGCATCGATCCCCAGCTCGCCATGAAGATCCTCGCCAACTTCGACCGCGCCATCACCGAAGTGCTGCAGGAGAAGGTCAAGGCCCGCCTGACGTTCAAGGTGAATACCGCCCATCATATTTAATAATGGAATAGGCATTGCGCAGGCAGTTGCTAATCATATGATATTTTGCGACGATCAGGGAAGCTTGGACACGTACCGCTTCTGCGACGAGGTCTGGACCTTCCAGCTCAAGAACGTCACCTTCAAGATGGAGAACGGCGGCCAAGTCGTGTCGGCGGACAAGGTCAAGATAGTATCCTGCACCGCGAAGCCGACCGGTAACGCCAACTAGGGAAGGCGAACCTAAGCGCTACGCGGATGTGCATTCGGATACTCAGACCTACGGGTACGAAGAAGATGGGCATGGCTCGTTAGTCTTGACCTGCTACCCACACGAGACACCATACCCTTCTTATTATCTGTCCTGGCGGTATGAAAAGCTACCTCCCCGGCACCCTAGAAACAATGATTCCAGGTCCGGATTTTCCTCAATTTGTTATTTGACACGGGGCGTTTACGAGACTACACATTTGCAACGGCAGGGCAGTGGTATTTGCATGTGGCATGGCAATAATGCATGATCAGGGAATTTCTTTTCGGCGTTGGAGGAAAGGGCAAGCCAAAATTGCACTGTTGTTGCATTCACGATACCAGACCAAGCATTAGGCTGAAGATCAATACGAAGCATTCAACCCAAAGTCTCAGCATTTGATATGCGCTTATCCTTCATGCTTTTTATTTTCTTCCCGTGACTGTTTCAATGGTAGGACTGAGTAAATGTAGAATGAGATCAATTCCAAGATTTGCATTATAGCAGGTTTATTTCCATCCATATAAGTTGGTCTCCAGTTAAAATTCCGCGATGTAGTCTCGGGTATCGATCTCTCTATTCCAAAACAGAAAAGGAGTATGAAAGTGTGGTCCCTTAAGTATAGATCCCTTCTAGTGTCGTTACTTATATGGCATAGATCTTAGTTCAAATCCCCTAGAAGGGCAACGTCTTCGTCCTCATCATCTTTCTCGACCGGCAATACGCCTTCTTCCTGCGTTTCGGCAGCATACCCGCCAGAGCCCAGTTCAGCCGCCGATACGGCATCGCGGCCCTCGGTATCGTCATCACCATCGTCATCATGATAAGCATCATTTTGATCCTCATCCGGGCTAGTAGTAGCAGCTTCCTCTTCCTCTCCCTGCTTCCCGCGGCCGATAATCACGTTTCCGGCCACGAGCATCGCAGCGCCGGCCCACCACAGCGGCGGCAGGGACTCGGCAAATATAGCCAGCCCCATAAGCGCTGTGATCATGAAGTTGGTAGACGTATTCATGATGGAGACCTGCGTCGTCGAGTTCCCCAGGGACAGGGCTTGCGTGAAGAGCGTCCACATGACGCCGTTGAAAACTAGGTTGAGGCCGAAGAAGCTCTGTAAAACTGTTAGCAAAAAACTGATGATGAACACTAGGGCGGATGATCCCGTCGGTTGTCAGGTGATAAGCGTAACCTGGCTGACGCGGACGCTTGGACCGCGAGGACGTTACGTTTAATGTAGAGTAAGACTTACAGCGCGCACTACGACCTCAACGAAGCCTTTTAGGTCTGTGAGCCCGAAGAGATTCGAGATCCCATCGGCTATGTGAGTGGACAGCTCATTTGTGGTTCTGATAATAGTTATATTAGATTAGTCTTAACTTGAACATGTACGCCACTCTTCCCATTATAAAAAAAAAGAAAATATTTTAATGGCAAATTTGGTGGAAGCATGAAGGCATATGAGAGAAGCCTGGAGCATATAAAATCTAGTACGACGGCAAGATGAGACGAAGGAGAGGCAATAAATTGCGACACCGAGATCCGAGAGAGTACCAGAAAAGAAGAAAAGAAACTCACAACTTGGCAAACACGCCGTTAAAAGCAGCGCAAGCACCGCTCGCCACCGCGAACACGATCCAGCGGTTGCGGGCCGTCCAGGAAGCCATGGCGACCTCGTGGTCAGGCACGGTGTCCGCCGGGCCACCGCTCAACTGCGTCCCTTTCCTAGCACCGGCGTTTCCCTCGGCAGCGGCAGCCGCAGCAGCAGCAGCAGGACGTCTTCTCGCTTTTACGGACACGGAGGCGGAGCCGGAAGCCGACGACGAAGAAGCAGATAAGGTCGAAATGTCCGGTTTGCGAGAGGTAGTAGGAGGCTGAGGTTTCCCGAGTCGCGTCATGGCACCGGATACTAGGTAGGTATCGCTAAAATAAGTCCGGATACGTCGGTATGTCGTTCAGGTCAGGTACAAAGATAAGCGGCGCCTGAGCGGATGACGGGAGCCAATGGAATGCGCCACGGGGCCGGGATGTTTCAGATGGAACAGCCAACTTGTTCAGTAATTCTTATCCCCGAGTGTGCGGCTCGCTGCAGACGCGCGGCATTTGGCTTGGCGGTGCGGTATGCAGGTGTCCTTATCAGATCTTGTTTTGGTACTCCACGGTGTAGGTGTAATGTGCAGTTTACCTAATTATATCTCGGAGAGTTTTAATTGTATTTGCATGTTGCCTTTCTAGATCCTATTTCTGTTCGTGTTCCTGCAGCAGGGAGGTTGCAGAGAGTAAAACCAGCCCCGCTATTCCCTGCCAAGACTCCAGATCGTGGATAGGATCTCCACCCTAACTGCCGATGTGACCCGTTACAAACTGCTACCGGGCCGCCATAATAAATAGATAAGTACGGGTAGTTATAACTAGCGCAATACTAGATCTAAAGACCAGAGTATCTGAGCTGTTTGTTTGGCCTTCATGTGCTTGGACTGAGAAACAGTCTATTCATACTGCACTACGTGACCGACCTAGCATCATTGTGTTTAATCAAGTAATACTTATAAGACGGATGAGTAGACGATGAGCTGACAGATTAACGTTTCAGTATGCCGTTCACAATAAACTCAGTTTCCATTCCTGTTTGCCGTATATACACACCAACCCCCGATCCGATCCAGAACACCAGCCCTATCTACTCTCCAACTCCACACCATCGTCATCACCCAAATCCTCATCGCCGTCCATGATCCTCCCATCCCCTCCCCCTGCACCCCTAACCAAACCCGCCCTCTCCCCGCTCTCCCCTCCTCTACCCCCCAACCGAATCCGCCCGCCGCTCCAGCCCTCCAGCTTCCCCGCGACCCACGCCGCCACGCGCCGCATGACGCCCCAGAGCCTCTCGTGGCCCTCGGCGATGTCGCGGTCGTCGCGCGGGTTCTCCGCCGCCTCGGCCTTGAACTGGTACTTGAGGCAGTCCTTGACGGTGACGAGGCCCTGCAGGCGCCCGTGGTGCTCGATGAGGACGACGCGCGGCCCGATCTTGCGGAACAGCTCCATGACGGTCTCGAGCGGGAGGCGCGGGTGCACCGTCACCGGCGTCGCGTCCACGTAGCGGCTGAAGTCGACGCTGGTCGACGACGACGTCGCGAAGTCGGCCGCGCTGTTGATGGTGACGGTAGGCGTGATGGGCGTCACGGTGTTGACGGCGGGGGGGGAGAAGTTGCACCGCGCTTCGGGGCTGATGGTGAGGGCGCGCTCGCGCCGGAGCCGGTCGATGGCGTAGCGGAGCTCGGTGCGGCCGATGTAGCCGACGAGGACTCTGGTGTGAAGATCTTCGACGATGGGGAAGCCTTGGTATTTCGGCTGTTTGAGAAGATCCTCGATCGATTGCAGCGTCATGCCGTGGATAGGTATGGCGACTACGTCGTTGGTCATTACGGCTGAGACTGGAACGCCGAAGTTGTGCTCCTCCTTGTTGTCGAGAAAGGGGAACCCGCTGAACCAAATCATCCGGTCAGCTATGCCACCCTTGCCAAATAGGTCAGAGACAGCCTTGGTGACGCCGACGACGATCATAGTGGGTAAGATGTACGTAAGAGCACCTGTGAGCTCGAACATGATGACCACGACAGAGACGGTGATATGCATGATACCACTCAGCGCAGCAGCGGCTCCGAGAAAGGCGTACGTTCCTGGAGTGATACAAGGCTCGTCCGGTTGGCAAGCAGCAAAGAAAGCACTCTCCGGATGGGCATGGTAGATGGCCTGCATAATGATACCGACTGTCCGGCCAAACGATGCGCCTATAGCCATAGACGGTACAAAGATACCAGCCGGTACTTTGCAGCCATACGAGATGATGACCAAGAAGGTTCGTATCACTGTTGCAAGGGATAGTGATATGATATTAGACCATCTTCTATCGTTGTCACAAAGGCCCTGATAGTCCTCTGTTCCCTCACATTCCAGAAACAGAATTTCCATGCTCTCGGTCATATCAATCCTGAGGAACACATTAGGATAGCAGATGATAGCCGTTCCCGCAGCTAACAGTGTAGCCTCGAGGACGGCCCATTCCGTTAGATACTTCTTTCGGAACGCCTGGGCTCGTAGGTTCCATTTGATTACAAATGCGCCGTATAGACCTCCAAATATTCCAATGAAAATGTATGGCACTGTTTCGAAGAAATGCCACGACCGGTCGTATTTGACCTGGAACATGACGAGTTGGCCAGTCCGAAAAGGATTCATGGCGGCTAAAACTGCGGTTGCGACAAGGGCGCAGAAATAACTCCTCCACATGGTCTTCAGGGGGAAATAATTGGACATCTCCTCTAGGGAGAATAGCACACCTCCGATGGGACTGCCAAATGCAACACCCACTCCTGCCGCTGCACAGGCGCTGAGAATCTCCCGCGTCTTAGAGGCATTCCGCTTGTATTTGTCGAACATCCTCGATATGACATTACCGGTGCAAACCGCATAGTGTACGCTAGGCCCCTCCTTACCGACTGAGAGACCCGATGCGATGGCAAGAGGCAGGGCAACGGACTTGATGACCAAAGTCCAGAATCCTAGAAAGCCCTTCATGACGAAGCCGGCAATAATGCACTTGATCTCGGAAATACCCGAGCCAGCTGCATAAGGCGCGAATGATTTGACAAGAATGGCCGAGGTGAAAGCGAAGAGAGTCTAGAGGACTTAGTTCCAAGATAGCATAGGAAAGGAGAGACCGGCTCACTGCAAACATGATATATAGCACGTAGTTGGCGGGTTCGAACCCCGTCCAGCGATGCCAATGGTCGCACCCGTTGTCCTCGCCCCAGCAGCAGAAGTTCTCGTTCAAGTAGAAGGCGGTGGTGCAGTAGCCCATCTTGATATCGGACAACCACTCGGTGATGATATTCAGGAAGGCGGCGTTCATCCCGATGGCTGCCCCTATCAGGGTGACGACGATCCAGCCTTGGGCGGCATCGTACGACTCCCATAGCTTGTATCTCCACGACGCTTTGCTATTGTTGAATGTACCGTTTTTTCTACGCCGTGTCTTGCGACGTAATCTTTCCTGCGCGGCATCTTGCACCCAATCTATTTTTTCAGCATTAGTACTCGACTCGCGACCGCGTATTCGTCTTGGCGCATACCTATGGTGGTGAAGTCCTAGCAAAGTGTTAGCTCCAAGCGCAACCATGCTCGCATGCTATCGAAGATCGCATACTTCATATCTCTTAATCTCCGCTATCTCCTCCTCGATCTGCTGTTCGGCCGGCGCATTCTCGCGGGTGGCCTCGCCCTGCTCGACAGTCGATACGGCGAAGGATAACCTCGAACTAACAGACGGTCGTCGGGATGGCTGCGGGCGGGTGATGGAGAAGGAGGTCGTGCGGGAAGACATGAGTCCCAGGGAGGAATATGACCATTATCAACGGTTCATCTACTAATGAGGCTAAACACGATTCAAAATGGCAACTAAGCGTGGGATTACAGTAACTGTTGAGTTGATTTGCGCAGCTAGTAAGGAAGCTGATGATGAGGCTCAAAGTTGATGAATGTCCGTAAATAGAGGTTACTGTGCTACGTAATACTCGGAGGCTGATAAGCTCAAGGTTGTGCTGTAAGCAAACAAGCCTTACAAGGGTCCTCTAGGCTATCCCGGTGCCAAATACAGTGCGGAATGCAAAAGCTTGGTGGTTATGCCTCCACTTGACACTGTATTTATCGTTACCGCCTACCGTATCAGCCTTTAATGGAATCGCGTCTCTCCCAAACCTTCACGCGTCAAGTCAAGTCAAGCTCATGGAGACATTCACTTATTAGCTCCAGTTTGAGTAAAACACCACCGATATACAGGTAGCCTCTGGGAGAAGCTTTTCTCTTTGGTATTTTTGAGATTAACGATTGCCATTGCAGACTCAAGGCTACCTCATCTACCACCGATCTTATCGGACCAAAGGTTAGATTCATATTCTCTACACTTACTCTGGACAGTGAGGCAATCTACCTTTGAGGAAGATATTAAAAGCTGCGGCTCTCACTACCACTCAATTTTTTTAATTCGGAACCACTCGCGAATTTCTTCGTCTTATAACCGAATTTCCTCTTTTATCAGAACCAGCTTTTGTACATAGCTTATCTCACTAACGCACTTAATAGGAAGCTTCATTTGAACAAACTCAAGTCTCGCAGAACCTACACGGGTCATTCATTCTGATCATTCTCTCCTACAACAACATTGCACTTGAACATCTTAAGCGAGCTTTATCATAATGCCGTACAACACCACAGCGATCCCGCCTCGCAGCGCTCCTACGGGCCAGACTCAGCTGCCCTGTAAGTGATCATTTCCAAATGCCGGTGCCTTTCTGTCCCCCTTACTAATTGATCCACCTATAGTATCCAGAGTCAAGCGCATCGTCGCGCAAGACCAGGACATCGGCATCTGCTCCAACAACGCGGCCTTTGTCATCACTCTCGCGACGGTTAGTCTCCCCCCCTCTCCACCACTTCTTACCTACCTACCTAGTAACTAACCCCCATTCCAGGAGATGTTCATCCAAGAGCTCTCCAAGCAAGCCTTCGCCGTCGCGCGCGCGGACAAGAAGCCGCGCCGCAACATCCAGTACAAGGACCTGGCCGGCGCCGTCTCGCACCTGGACCACCTCGAGTTCCTCGAGGACGTGATCCCCAAGACCGTGCCGTACAAGGCCGTCAAGGCCTCCGCCGCGGCGACCCGCGGCGCCCTCAACGGCGGCGTCGGCCACAAGGCGCGCGCCGACGCCGACGACGACGCGGCTGCTGCTGGCGCGGCGGCGGCGGCGGCTGACCGGCCTTCGTCGGCGCCGGGGAAGAAGAACGGCGCGGCCGCGGGCGGCAGCAAGAAGAAGCACAAGAGCAGCGCGAGCCGCTCGAGCGCGAACGGCGGCGGCGCGGGGAGCTTCGTGGGGGCCAGCGGCGCGCGCATAGTCAGCGAGGACTCCGGGGAGGGCGACGGCGACGGCGACGGGGTTGATGACATGGATCCGACGGACCAGCTGCGCAACGAGATGCGGCAGGCGAGGGGGCAGGCGGACGTTCACATGACTGGTTAGGCGCCAGGTGGAGACGGAACGAGCTCGACTACGGTGGTTACGAGGGTGTTCGGTGATGTGTCGCCACGACGCCTTCGCCGCAAGCGCAAGACGAGATAGCTGGCGTCGCGAGTTACCTTGCGGATACGTATGCGGTGTCCGAGGCAGAGAGAAGAGACATGAATCACTAGTTTCGGAAAGGGAGGTGCAGTGCATACATAAGACACGGGGACGTGGACATGAGTGTGTTGAGGCAAAAGAATTAATAGCATTGCCTAATTAGTTCATGGGTATACCCGACTTTTGTGCGAATGAGTACTGTAATGATACACCTAGCCAGGCCACGACCCAATTCCATTTTCATTCGCCCTGGCCTGACATGCTACCGTCCAAACCCTCCCGAGTCCGCCCCTTCACTCCTCCATCTCATCCCCTAGATGCACACCCGGCGGGATCCTCCCCTCGCGCAGCATCGCCTCCAACTTGGTAATCTCATCCAGGCTTGTCGCCTTCTTGATCATGTCCTGCAGGCGCTTCTTCTCCTTGTCGGTGAGCTTCATGCGGGACACGCGCGTGGGCAGGCCGCCCGAGATGCCGCCGCCGGTGCTGCCGCCGTTAGCCGCCGCCGCGTCGAACGTCTTGGACTTGATGCCCATGATCTTGGAGGCCAGGTCCGTGGGCTCCTCGGCCGTGCCCAGCAGCTCGCCGGCCTGCACGCGCTCGGCGTTCTTGACCTTTTGGAAGTCGAGGAAGCGCACCGACGGGCAGCGCCAGAGCACCCAGTAGCGGTAGTACTGATTCGACGTCGTGTTAGACACTATTTCCTTGCCGTAGGTCATGGGAGTGGGGAACTAGGGGAGCTTGACTCACCTCCTTCTTCGTGACCGGGTTGTCTCGCAGCACCAGGTGTGTCAGTTGCGGGAAAGAGCCGAGCGGGTCTAGATCGGCTAGCTCGTTCAGGTTGTTCGACTCTAGTTGCAGGGTGGTGAGGTTCGGGATGGCGTTGGCGAGCGTGGGTTGTATGGCGGCGATGCGGTTACGCTGGAGGAGAAGGGATCGTATTCGAGGAGATAGGGGGAAGTTGCCTAGTAGCTGGATGTCGTTGTCGACAAAGTCTATGGCATCTTGGGGCTATGACATTCCGGTTATTTAGTAACTGTATACAATGCAATGCGCATGGTAAAGCTAGCTTCAAAGAAGAGAAAAGAAATAAGAAAGAAAAGAGAGAAAAAGACGTACTCCTGCGACACCCAAGTTCTCGATGGCGGGAATTCGATGTCCTGTTCAAAAGAGGCCACCGCTATCAATTCTGCTCTAGATCAAAAAAAGTGTAGTATCTGTTCTTTTCCCACGTACCTCGCAGCTCGAGCTCGCGCTCCTTCAGCGCGTTCAGCCATGAGGGCGAGTCCTGGAGGAGCTCGGCCGTGAGCCTCATGATGGGCTTTCTTTACCGTTGAATATCTGTATGTATAAGGTATTTCCTTTCTAATTCCCTTGTAGTATCTTGGTGGGATGTACGCGGTTCAGGGGTGTTCAATTCGTTGTCGCGTGTTGAACTTCGTCGGTGGAGGCGAGGCTGAAAAATAAATGGAAAGTAAACTAAAATAAAATAAAATAAAATAAGAATTGTGACGCCAGTTGCTGCTATAATTGTGGGGTACGGGGAAGGTATCTATGTACTATGTACCTTCTACCCTTGTAGATGCATTGCGCTTCAGCCATATTCGCTTATGCAGCTGTGCCACCCCCTCCCCCCTATTGATGCTAGGTCTTACATCAGACTTTAACCATGGATGTGCTGGACCTTTTCCAAACCACTATTTTTTATGTGTCAGTTTTCATAAGCCTGTTAGTTAGGTACTCAGTTTTCAAGTAGTACCTATATGTGTACTTTCACTCTCGCCTTCTTATGTTTTAAAGCTCTTTTGTTTCTTTACTTACATTTCTTGTGTAACATGAGTGCTGAAAGTCATCTACCACAACTCGTATACCTCAGGGTAGTGGATTTAATATCACCTGCTTTTACATAGGTAAGAGTTTTTATTTAAGTCGATGTCTAGTTTCTTAGGTTAAAGGGAGGTACATTTTCCTCAACCTAATGATACCTTTAACTCGAAGAAAACAGTTGAAAAATAACTATTCATACGTAATAAATACTAAGTTGTTATTTAAACTTTAACAACACATGCATTTGAAATCTCAACTGTTTCTGTTTACCTACGTGTAAGTAGTGTCGCATATTGTAAGAATTGTAAGAATATATGGGAATTCGAAGCTATCCGCGGGGCACCTAACTAACATCTCAAATCTTCAGGGATTAGGTACAAATACATAAAGAGCCAAGGAAGACATTATACACCGTGGATCGATCTAAGAGAAACCACTGCACTCTTGGTAGTATTCTAGATATATACCCCACCGGTATTATACGAAATAGCCAATCTGATATGTGTATTTGTCATAGCTGTCCCTAATCCCAGTCTCAACAATCCGATTTGCCCGAGCAGAGGCCCAACTCATCCACTATAGCTATACAGGGAACGGGGAAAAGGATAAGATGGGACTAGACTTAAAACAAATATACTAACAAGGGGGGAGGGAAGATAAGATGCTTACACCAGAGTTCTTATAAGAGGCGAATAGCCCCTCCCAAGAACGTAACTACTGCATTGTTTCTTATCACTTTTAGCAACAATGATGGACTCTTCGGCGCTCATCATAAGTCTAGGAATTGGTATCGGCTTCGTATATCTTGTCGATAAAGCCTTCAGCTTGTCTAAGAATGCCCGTCATCCTCCGCTGCCGCCCGGCCCTAGAGGTCTCCCTCTCGTTGGGAACCTACTCGACTTGCCAAAGGGGGGCGAGTTTGAGAGTCATCACTGGTTAAAGCATAAGGATCTATACGGTTTGTTCCACACTTGAAATAGCTTGAGTCCATATTTAGCAGGATGGATTTTGCTGATATGTGCCGTCGATAGGGCCCATCAGCTCTATAACCGTAATGGGTCAAACCATGGTGATCCTTAACGATTCGCGACTCGTGTTTGAACTATTAGAGAAGCAGTCGGCAAAGTACTCGTCGAGGCCTAACCTGGCATTCGCTGGTGAAATGTAAGTTTGCCCGTTAAAGCAGACTAAAGCTATCTTCATGACTAAGAAGCTGTCTACTAACCCTTTCTTGTAGGGTAGGCTGGAAAGATGCATTCGCAATGGTCCCGAATAATAGTCGGTGGCGGAAGTATCGCAAGGACAGTGCCCGCGTCGTTGGCTCCAAGGCGGCCGCCGCCCAGTTTAGCCCATTGCAGGAGGCTGAGGTCGGACACTTTTTGCTGCATCTTCTAGAAAGCCCGGAACACCTTTTTGATCACATTAGAAAGTTAGTAATTCAAGTCTCCGAGATGACTAGGTGTTTCCCTGTTGCTAACATATTTGACCGGAAAGGGAAACGGGAACAACCATCTTGAAGATCGTCTATGGCTACACCGCGGAACCGCATCAGAATGACCCCTTGATCGACTTGGTAGATGGCGCCATGGCACATTTCGCGATAGCCGCGAACCCGGGAGCCTGGATGGTGGACATTTTCCCCTTGTGTGAGTATAACGAGACCCACATAGAATGCTACAAGGACGCCGTCTAATTCGCAGTGCAGTGAAAAATATTCCCGACTGGGTCCCCGGAACTGGGTTTAAGAAGGTAGCCCGGGAATGGGCAGCCGAACTTGATGAGTTAATAGAAAAACCTCGTGCTTTTGTCAAGCATCAGATGGCACAGGGAAAGGACAATATGTCTTTCCTATCGCGGCTACTGGAAGCCGGGGACACAGACCCCGAGCAGCACTTGACGAATAAAGTCGGAGCAAGTACGTAACATCATGAGGTCCTTTTTTTCTTCTTCACTTTCTAGACCGTCTGGGGAGTCAAGACTTCCTAATCAAGCTTATCTAAGAGCTACCTAGGAGTTAATACCCCCGACTCATGCTTTAGCACCTTAAGAATTTCACCCAAATACTAACTCATATTGTTGTAGTGTCCATGTATGCTGCAGGAGCAGATACGGTAAGCCCCTTCCTCTTTTAACTACCTACGTTATAACTAACCCTTAGTTCTAATACATCTAGACCGTGTCGTCGATGATGTGCTTCTTCTTAGCTATGATGGTCTACCCAAAGGTACAACGAAAGGCACAGGAAGAAATTGACCGCGTCGTAGGACAAGGTCGACTTCCTACCATGACAGACCGAAGCAATTTGCCTTATATCGGCGCGGTGATCAAGGAGGTGCTCCGTTGGCATCCGGTGGCGCCAATGGCCCTTGCACACACAAGTACCGAAGATAACATATGCGAGGGGTATTTCATTCCGAAAGGGGCCATGCTATTGCCAAACGTTTAGTAAGTTTGTCTGCTACCTAAGTGCTACTACTAAAACTTTAGTCATGTCTGACAGTAAATTAGCCATTTCACACATGACCCGAATAGGTACAAGGACCCCATGGAATTCAAGCCCGAACGTTTTCTGGCAACGGATGGGCACGAGCCAGAGACAGATCCCAATCAGTTCGTGTTCGGCTTCGGACGCCGAGCCTGTGCTGGGCGCGAACTAGCCGGCAACACTTTGTACCTCAACATTGCGCAGACTCTGGCCGTGTTTAACATCGGAAAACATGTGGAAAACGGACGAGAGGTTGAGCCTGCCGTGGAGTTCGAGTCGGGTGTGATCAGCCATCCGTTACCGTACAAGTGTCTTATCAAACCAAGGTCTCCTCACCACGAAAAGTTAATACGGTCCATCGAGGATATTTATCCGTGGGAGAAGAGCGATGCTAAGACCTTGGAAAGAGTAGCTTCCACTATTTAAGTTTATTTCTTTGTGCATTCTGAGCACAGAAACCGAGGCACTGCAAGTTTTATGTTGAAATAGGGGACAGAAAAGGCTGGTGAGCTCAGCCAAAAGGTCTTTGTCGAGTCTACCGAAATAGCTCATAGAATAAGATAGGCATATGAGAAAAACGGCTTTGATATCATTCATACACCGAATGCAGATGTTATAGTAGACTGGATGATCCAAGTGAAAAAAGGAGTCTAGTGCTTCGAGAGAAAGTTTCGGTCCGCAATGATCCTCAAGAGGAAAAGGAAAGGGGGAAAAATTGAATAATAAAGATGATAAAAATGAAAATAAAACAGAAATGAATGTAATTGACAAAAAAGCTAACAGCATGGGGTTTAAGTTTATCGCACTCGATCTCAGGCAGCTGGTCTAAACTTGCCTAAGCCCTGCGATAGACTCGAACCCTAGTGTTTACGAAAAACCCCCCATAGAACCCCCGGCGTCCCGGGGGTTCGTCGGGGGGTTTTATCTGGCCCTCCCGCCCACCATTATACCAAGACCAGTTGGTACTCTGGTGGGTGCAGGACTTAGAAAATGAATACTTGTTGGGCTATATAAGTCAACAAAGGCTGGTTTGATTGGCGGGGAGTTGTCGGCCTGAGGTTTCTAGGCAGCGACGGCGAGCTACAAAATAAGGAGGAACCTTAGGTACCTTACTTGGGTACCTAAAATACCTACACACTCACCTTAACGACTAAATACCTACCTACCTACATAGAAAAGGGCTTCGGCCTCACTTTTTGGACTGCCGAAGGGAATTTCTCGATACCTACCCCTATTTGGTCGTGATTTACGAAGAAGGATGCCTTTTCCCTCTCAAAGAAGCACACCTAACCCACTCTTGACCCAGACATTGAATTCAAGGATGTTATATGGAACCGATATATTTGAAGAGGCATTTCCTAATATGCTTGGAAGGCACTTTTGGCCTTATGAAAGAGTAAGCAACGGTGGCAAAACACCACTAAAATACTCTAAAAAGGTCAGAAAATGCACTCGAGGAATAGTAGGATTATTAAGACAGATATTTCCTACGCATTGTCAAGCTGTTTCAACCATCTCCCAGCATCATCAGCGGCATTCTTTGCCTCCGATACCCAGCCCATGTAGTTTCCAAGGTAGAAGATATCATGATTGGCCAACCTCTCCACCCGAAGGGAAATATCGTTACCAGCGACAACTTTCATCTGCTTCACAAACTCCGTGATCTCGTCGTGGAAAACCTCTTTGCCTCCGCAGAATGCCCAGATCGGACATGGGCTTTTGAAGGAAGCACCGAGCGGGTTCATGTAGGCGGAAGAGCCAGGGGCATCACTGATAAAACATCTCGCGCCCCAAGCCATCGAGTTAGCTTCGAGAAAGTCAGTAGCGTCGTTACGGTGTCCCAGAACGAAACCGGTCCAGAACGGCCTTAATATCGCGCAGGCCAGTGTGAGCGCCGAAGACCTTCCAGCCGTTACGACCAACCTCTACTGTAAGCATGTTCTACTGAGTCCCGTGTCCCTGAGAACTTACCTAACTCGGTGCGCAGTCTTCCAAACCGTTGGCGGTGCCTTTACCGTTTTCTCGTCCCAGGCTGCCTTTATCAACCTAGCGCTCGAAAGACTGCGCACGTCGGAACCTGACGTGGATGCCGCGCGGCTGATCACCACAGGTGCGTCCGAGCTCCGGAGAGTTTTAACACCGGAGGAGCTTCCCGGTGTGCTTGTAGCGTATATGCACGGCCTCAAAGCCGTCTTTGCCGTCTCCGTGGCCTTCTGTGGCATCGCGTTTTTGACCACTTTGGTCATCCCCTGGGGTCAACTTCAGACGCATGCGAAGAACGCAGAAAAGGATGATGTGCCCACAGCCGATTTTGCTTAAATCGTGTCCACCGTGTTTTCCCCCTAGCAACCAGCAGCGACACGCTCTGTGGGTCAGCTAAGGAAAAGGGGCTCGGGCCTCGGAACTAACAAGCTAGGTAGGTACCTAGGTACCTATTCATGTACAACACACCTAAATTTAGAACTATTCTCTTCGTGTGTATAAGAGTAACCCGGAACGAACCCCTCACATTTAGACCTATAATTTCATGTTTATTTATATTCAAACTACTCTGGCAATATATGCCTATTCTTCAAGCCTTCAACTTAACCGCAATAGTAGGTACTCTGCACAGGATTAGTAGGTGGTCTCCAGATTTTCTCAATCTTGAGGCCGACCCAAGAAGTTCATCCTATTGTTCCTCGTTTCACTCGATCCCGCCTTCCATAAACATGTTGAGATCCTTGAAGAACGGCAACGGGTCCGACCCGGGAGTGGCTGTTGGGGGAAGAATCATTCCCCCGATCAACATACGGGATGTTGGGCCCATTGCATCTACTATACGTCGTAGTATCTTCCGGCTTCGCTCGTCGTATTGGTTGTACAACACATTTCCGAGGTAGTAAAAATGCGCATCTAGGTTAATGCCGCCGTTAGCCCGCGCCCTCCACACACTATTTCCCGCTACGGTAGGTAAGTAAAGTTCGTTCTTTTCACCAGTCACCAGGTGGGTAGAGCTTGAATATGCCTACCCAGTAGGTAGCCGATATTCACTACCGAGTCTACCATACTAATATACAACTTGCATATCTAATGTTGTATACGCAGCTTTATTTTAATGGGCCTGATACTGTAGAGGGTTTAGGGTATGGAGTTTCATGTACTACTCGGTGGCCAAGTTAGGGGTGATGAGCACCACGTCATGGATTGCACTTAGACACAAAGCCACCCATGAACAACCCGACGAAGGCTACCCAAGAGCCTCAACGGAATCCTACCCGGAGGTATGTCTCCCAAATCGGATGCTTAAATGCGGGATACTACAGAGCACGCCTGGAGCTTGAGTAACATGTTACAGTCCACCAGTCATACTCTGGAATCGAAACTAGGTGTTACCATTAGTCTATTCCCACATCGGACACTTTCCAGAAAATCTGGCTATAGGAAAACGTGAAATTTGAACAAACTGACATTATCATTGACCACTTTTTTCATACATAGATATATATTCATCTTGGTCCAGTAAGAGTTTTTCAACCGGCAGTACTTTAATTTCATGTGAAACATAATTATCTAATATATCCACCATCTACTTCCCAATGTGAACCGTTAAGTTAGCATGCTTCAAATTTCAGGCGATTGACCATTCAGAGCACGTTGGAGCACGATTGAGCGAGTTTGCTTTATCTGCAATGGTGACCAGGGATATTCTTCAGAGCGGATCCCGTCACCATTGAGTCGGGTCTATCATAGCGCAAATTTGTAGAAAGAGCGGCGCTTTTCATTTACCAAGGGGCCGAATAGCTAGTTCATAAGTTTGTATGATATTCCCGAAGAGGTTAATATATATCCATGTAAGTACCTGGGATGAGTGAGGGTCGAATCACTACTATATCGTTAGGTCCGACAAGAGGCGATATTTCTTCAACAGGCAGGCCTAGAACGGATTGCGATAGCCGGTTACACATACGATTCCACCTGACCGGGGAGTAGACAATTCCTGGTAAAGCGCTGTTGTACACAAACATCATGAGTATGCCACTTGCCGTCCATGGTGCTGGTAACCCATGTTCTGTGTTTTAGCTACCCAAGATAAGATAAATTCGTATATAACGGACGTATCAATCCACGCCTGAGCATCACAACGTATTCCCAAACCCTCATCTTTCAAGTTCGCCTTCAGAGCCAACAATATGAGAGTCGTTCTTAATATCCTCGTCATAGCCGCTGCCAATGGGGCTGCCACGATGTCTACAGGTTATAGAGGATATGGCCTCATCGGTTATGGAATATCAATGTACCAGCCGACATGTGCATTTGCCTGTCACGATGTCCTGAGTCAATACCAGCTCAACTGTTCTACGCCTGCAGATCCTAACAGCATGGAGGGAATGTACATGGGCGGTATGTCGATGCCGAATTTTACGACCTCGGCCGACTGCTATGCGAATGATGATAGTTTCCTCCGTAGTGTTGCCTACTGTATGAGTACTCACTGCTCTGGCGTTGCCGTGTCGGACCTTGAGTATTACTGGGCTACCTTTCTCCTCGGCCGCATTCCCGGACAGCCTGTCCCTAAAGAGCCATACTCAGTCGCCTTGCTTCATGCCGATCCTCCTCCAACAGAAATTGTCGACTCTAGCTGGTTGTTGAACGTAGCTACCCGGGTTAATGAGTCAGAATACTTGGCATTCTACAATGAGAACTCATTCTTCGAGCAAATGGAAACAAGACAGAGTAAATTTGGGTTTGTTGATCCGCTACACTTACTCTCTATAGAGCGTGCCGAATGCTAACATGTCATACAGATTGATTATTCTGATTACTGGTGCCACTATACCTATAGCATGCTCCCTGCTGCGCTTTTTGCCTTTCCCGAGCATCCTGGCAAGCCGGTTCAACGCCTACTTTATTGAGCCCCCTATCTTTGGTCGTAGGCATCAGGAGCCATTTCGAAATCTTGCTCTCGTACCTACTCGGGGCCAAGCAATATTAATAGCATACTTTATAATCATCAATATTGTGCTTTCCTGTATCGACTACACACCTGATACCAAAGGAGATCAACACCGATTGCTAGGTTACATAAGGAATCGCCAAGGAGTTCTGTGCTTTGCTAATCTACCGCTTCTCCTTCTTTACTCAAGCCGCAATAATCTTCTCCTCTGGATCACGAACTGGTCGCATTCGACTTTTCTCTTAGTCCATCGCTGGATTGCAATTATTCTCACGATCGAAGCTTGCATCCACTCGGCAATCACCTTGCAAAGAAATCTTGACGACTACTCGTACCAGAGCAAGTTGCCGTATTGGATATGGGGAGTTGTTGCCGTCATGTCAATGTCGATTCTTCTTCCCGCAAGTATTCTTCCCATAAGGCAGAGGTTATACAATATCTTTCTCATTTCCCACTTCGTCCTGGCATTTATGGCTCTGATCGGCTGCTATTACCATATAAATCAACTGTACGAAAACCAGTGGGGATATGAGACATGGATATACACCGCATTCGGTATCTGGGCCTTTGACAGGGCTGCGCGCTTGGCTCGACTGGCACGTTACGGGGTTAAGACGGCGGAAGTCACTATCGTTGATGAGGATTATATACGCGTCGACATCCACGGTGTTGTCGCACAAGGTCACGCATACCTTTATTTTCCGACTCTGAGCTGGCGAGTGTGGGAGAATCATCCCTTCTCCGTTATGGGTGCCATGAAGGCCCAAGAGACACACAACGCGCAGTCTCCAAAGAATATCACCGGAAATTCTAAGTCATCTACCCCTGACCTCGAGAAAACACAGGCCTACACGCGCGCCTCCACCACTTCCTCCGACTTGGCCGGGTTTACTCCGCCGAAGCAAACAGCCAGTATCTTCAAGCCTTGTCTAACATTCTTCGTTCGCACGACCGAAAAAGGTCTCACAAACTCTCTCCGCAGCAAGAAGACGCTGCCTGTTCTCATAGAGTCCTCGTATGCTGCTTCCTCGCTTGAGGAACTCCATACAGTCCCGAATTGTGTCGTCATCGCCGGAGGTGTGGGGTTGTCCGCGGTGGGCCCACTTCTCCGCACTCGCGGGACCGGCCGCGTGCGCCTCTTTTGGGGCGTGCGGAGCCAGCCCTTGAGGGAAGCAGTAGAGGCGTCTCTAGGCCCCGAAGTATTGGTGCCGAATATCGTGGGGGAGATTGCGGTGGGCAAGCGGTTGGACCTGCGCGCCATCATTGAGCGCGAGGCGGTCAATGACATTGAGACAGCTGTTGTGGTGTGCGGACCGGTTGGGATGGCGGATGAAGTAAGAGAAATCGTATGCCAACTGGGACGGAAGGGAAGAGTTATTAAATTAATTGATGAGGCGTTTAGTTGGTGAGTACGTGTTGCTAAGCTACCTACTTGGTCCGGTAAGGTCGTATGACGATACATTGCAGGACATATGAATTTGAACTGTAAAAAAGAAAATAATATAGAATGTCAGGTTTCATTTGGATATTAATTATTACGGGACATCCACCATAGCTGATGTATGGCCGAGATGAAGAAATATTCAAAATCCCTTTGACTGTTCAACAAATGTTAAATGAGTTCACCACGACATCCAATCTATCCTATTCTTCTATTGCAGTTCGCCAATCATGTATTACAAAGACTTCGTGCGTAAACTGTAATAAAATACAAGTGTAGGCCAGGCCGTCCCTAGGATAATGTTAGACATAGTTGCGTCAATACAATGGTTAAGGGGGGGTTTCAAATACAATGACCTTAGTTTCACTAAGCCATAAGCTTTAGCTCAAGAAGGTTGTACGCAGGTAAGTACCTACCTACCTAAACTTATGTAGTATTTCCATGTATTTACCTAAGCACTCAAGTCTGTTTCCAACTAGGAGGTAGTCAGAACACAAATCCGAGGCAGTCCCAGAGTCGAGAACCTAGCTGACGTAGAGTCGATTTGCGTGGCTGGTCCTCGAGGGTTCTTCGTTTGCGGCTTGGTGGCTCATCGTCTTGTCTGGCTAGCTCTTTTGGTTTTACTGCTTCATCCGACTCTGCCAAGGAGCTTAGTTCGGCGAGTAGCTCATCTTGTTCGTCTGCTGCCTTGTTCTGAATTCCACTGATGATTATATCGACAGGCAAATTTTGGAGCGATGGCACATCGGAATCCTGGATAGTTTTGTTTGGGTTGAGATGGGTAACCGAGCTATTCGGTAATTTTCGTTTCCTACTATGAATTGATAAAATTTCCTTGGACGAGAAATTTGAGTTTGCAATTCCTATATTGGAATTATGTGATGCCATTCCTACGGTCAAACCTGGTGTGATTTCGTGCTTTGTCTCTGTCCATTCTTCTGATCTCGCATGTGATGTAAGATGCCCAAATTGATCGCTATTGGTCCACATTGTTGGAATGCGGCTAGCCCTCCCATTGAAGAGATCGTCGTCCTTGAAGAACGATACCGTCGCCGCTAGGATTTCCGTATAGTTAGATCGGTAGAGCGTTGGCCTATTAGTCAGCACCATTAAGACAACAAAGTGTGACTGACTTACTGGTTGTAGTTGGAGATATATTCAGGGACTTGCTCAAAAGAAAACATGACAGTCGATTTCGGAATTTTCGATAGACTAATCAGTTGGTCAAATACCCCTTGATACCCGTTCAGTTGGCCACAGCAACGAATTGCTGCTCGCCATCTGTATTGTTCAAGTGCTTTGAGCACTACCTTGGAATTCTTATGCAGTCCACTGAGGAATGTATTCTCCAGGCCAGTTAGTTTCAGTTCTCATAAGGCAATTTTCTTACGGCTCACGAACCAAGAAATGTAGTTCTTTGGCATCCCACCTGATGACTTTCGAGTTTGTGATGGCATAGTAGACAATCAAGAGTGCGTAAGAGGTCGCATATGGGTCGTATTGCTGGTCTTTTTGCTGTTTCAACGACTCAATAACATCCCGGAAGAGTGTTTTCATGAGCTCTTCTACTTCGTAGACAATTGAATACATTAGCTCCAAGACCAGATTTTTGAGGCCGATCGTCGATTCGTCCAATCGGAAACCAAGTGTCGTAAACTTGTCACAGTAAATCTCATTGGCGTTCCAATTGAAGAGAGTACTAAGCCAATAAGCGCACTTCCACGCACGATTTACGATTTGCTGCTGTAAAATATTTAATAATTTGATCACATTTTTGACACATACATACTACTTACGTTACGGCGTGGTAGCGCCGATATCAACTCCCGGGGGCATCTCCTTTTAATGAAGTTTTCCATCTGAGACCTATCGAGAGCAGGTATCACGTTAGCTGTACTAGCAGCTTTCCTAGCGGAAGAAGTGGTGGCTAATCGACGAATAGTAACAGTGGCGCTGGATGTTGTATACCCCGAGAGATGACTTGAAGAATCATCAACTAGGCAAACTAAGGACCCATCAAAAAGTCTTTCCAAAGTTTTCCCAGATTCAAGACATGAGATTTCGTCGACCTGGTGACGGAGATTGATGAGGAGGTCGTGGGTGTGAGCTATATAAGTTCAGCTGCGCATGAAGACTGGGGAAATTTCAAGAACGTTTAACTCACATATGTGGAAAAATAGAACTTCTGGAAGGATGAGCGCATTGCTTGAAGGTG
This sequence comes from Hypoxylon fuscum, assembly GCA_022578945.1. NCBI lineage: Eukaryota > Fungi > Ascomycota > Sordariomycetes > Xylariales > Hypoxylaceae > Hypoxylon > Hypoxylon fuscum. The sequence goes on from MU399992.1 coordinate 55,698, forward strand.
ACTGCGGGACTGAACGCCTATAATTTCTCCAGCATCTGTCGCAAATAATCCCGGGTGACCCTGTACACTGGAGTTCATCAACGCATGCATGAGATAGTATGTGAAATTTTAAACAGACGTACTGCTTTCTTAGATAAATGACATTCATGGCAAGTGTATGTGATTTTGTGTTTCGAATGCTACGTGAATGATGTCAGTCATTAGGTAGGTAGTCTTGTCCAGCAACTCTAGAGACCATACTCGGGTTTTTTTCGTCGCTGTCGAAGGATTAGAGGCAAATGCAGGTTCCGGATATCTTCCGGTATATAATCCCGGCGATAGAATCCGTGAATCCGACTGCGAGTCCGGCTTGATTTGAGAATGTGGTGGCTGCGGAGTTGAGTCCCACAAGCTGCTCTCGAAGCCGTCTAATCGGAATACAGTACTAGGAAGCGGTGGGAATTCTTGAAAGGTATTTGATCCCTCTTTCGGGATGGGTTGAGGCCTGGAGGGGACGTATTGAAGATAATTCGCGTAGTCCTCGCCAAAGGTGTCTCCAGCGTAGTTAGAATCCAGTGTATATCCTGTCTGGGGATAGTCTAGTGGAGGGAAGTTGAACAATTGCGTGGATTGGTTAATAGAAAGACTATCTTGTGGGTGTTGCCCTGTCTAGATATGCATTAGTAAGGACATCCGTTAGTTGAAGGATAGATTGCATTTAGGATGCGTAGGAACGACTGGTACTTACCGTATTCGCACAATGGAGCCGCTCTCCGGACATAGCTTGAAAGGGGTCAGGATCTGTCCCGGAACGCGGATCGATGAGTTCAGGAATTTGAGGAATTTCATCAAAATAAAAGGGGAATAGGTTGAGCTCATCATTGTTAGTTAAGAAGGGGAAATCGTCAGGCTTAGAAAAATCATCCTCAGATGTGATTTGTACCAGGCATGGTAAGGCCTGCTGATCAGAATGGTCAGTCTCCATGTTATTTCACCTTCGACTGGATTCGTGATAATGATGAGTGCTTTGTATATGAGATCAATAGGATGCAGAATATAAATAGTCATCTATTCCACGCCAAGGCCTGGCTAAGTATATGTGATATCCTAACAAGGACCAACATATGCAGGCCTACCTCCTAGACTAGAGCCAATCACGCGAGGTGAAAGCGCGCTCGCTTCGACTACTGCGTCGGCGCTTGAGCCAATCATTCGTATAACCGCGCCGCCAGTACGCCGACGCCGCGACCGCCGCCGGCCGCTTAACAACACCACGCAGACACAAGAATTCATTGTGTTCTTATCTTTTCTTTCTTCTATTTTTCTATCGGAAACATTCTAATTGAACTCGCCAACTTCGTGGCATTTGGTATTAGTTATGCGGACGGACGGCTGGCCATTTGCCTTGAAACCGCGCTAGTGCTAAAACTTGGATTACATAATATTGGATCTTCTCATTACATAATATGGAAGATTGATTACCTAAGGTACATAACATTGGAAAAAAAGAATGACACAAAGATAAGCTTACAGTGTTAAAAGCTTCGTGCGCAGGTTGCATTCTTATTGTACACGTTATAACTCCCTACCAAATTTAAGAATATTCGCGGGAGTCGGCGGGCTTACCTGCCCCTAGTAACCCTCTTATTTAAGCATTATTAGCTTAATTCTTATTTGGACCGAGATCCGTTTCCATCCGCTTGGACCGTGCCTAAGGGCATACGACTGATATCCTTTTGATCGCGTCATTTCACCTCCTTTTTACCATGTTCTGAGGTTATTTACACCTCCAAGGCCAGTGACGTAAACTTTATCTTCTGCATGTTCATTTAAAGTACTATTGCTACTAAAAGCGTTGTAGGTAAATCTCATCGCTAGGTACCAAATCACTGTGGCTCGCTATGGCTTCCCTTCCAAACAAGTCCCGGGAAGAAAATGCCGTTGCGCAAAGTCCTGATCGTCGGTTCTGCTATCGCCACCGACCCGACCTAACATTCCAGAGGCTAGCAGACAAAACGTCAATGGAAGAATTGCAACGCGTGAGTTATTCAACCTATCAAATATGTATGCGCCTTGTCTGAGCTCTCTAAAGAAACTTGAAACCTTCCCCCATAGTCAGCAACAGACTATAAATTATATCTGGACCTTTATTTCCAATGCGCCGGACGAGGAGCGCCGGGTCGCTATAGATGGCATATTGGCTAGATGCTGTTTCTCCCAACTATCGCACGTATCCGTTTCCGTCAAGGCTTATATGCGCATCGACTTCCTCGCTGTCTTGCCAAGAGAGATATCTGTTCACATTCTCCAGTATCTTGATACTGCGACTCTATGCAAGGCGTCCCAAGTTAGCCGGCTTTGGAAAGAGCTGGCGGATGATGACATCATATGGTACCGGATGTGCCAGCAACATATCAACAAGAAATGCTGGAAATGTGGGTGGAGTATTCCTTTACTACAGGCCCCGCGACACCGGCAACGGCATGAAACGCCAGATTCCAATACCACTTGCCCTCGAAGCCAGAGCCCGCCGCACAGGGGAGACGACGACTCTGAGTGTAGCGACGGCCCTTCTTCTGGCCCTCCTGCTAAGAGGCGACGTGTCCGTCACTCCACGATCCAATTTGATATCGCATACCCCCGACCTTGGAAGGAAATCTATAAGGAGCGATTCAAGGTTGGACTAAACTGGAAGTACGGAAGATATAAAACAACTGTTCTCGAAGGCCATACTGATAGTGTCATGTGTCTTCAAATTTACGGTACTTTTCTGGTTACGGGATCTTACGACGCCACCATTAAGTTGTGGGATTTGCGCTCCGGAACCCTTGTTCGAACGTTCCTTGGCCATAACTCTGGGATTCGCGCGATCCAATTTGATTCTAACAAGATCGTTAGGGGTAGTCTGGATCAAACCATCAAGATTTGGAACTGGAAAACAGGGCAGTGTGTGCTTACCATCTCTAGTCATAATGATACTGTTACAGGACTTGCTCTTGATGGAAAAGTTCTGGCATCCAGCTCCATGGATAAAACCATCAAAATATTTAACTTCGAGGACAAGGAAGCCTTTACGCTGCGAGGCCATAACGACGGTGTTAACTCTGTTGGGCTGGATACTACTTCACGTACCCTCATCTCTGCATCTGACGATTTTACTTTGCATCTCTGGGACCTTGATACACGACAGTGTATTAGGATTTTTGAAGGACACTGCGGCCAGGTCCAACAAGCGCTTTTCGCGCCACTGGAAATCAAGGACGAGCATCTGCTAGAGTCCAGCGCCTCGGTTCGGGGCTCTACTCCTCAAAAAGATACCGACTCCATCCGATCAAGCTATGGCGACGGGTTTTCTGCTGGTTCGGACCGGAGTTTACCGCCTTTATATGTTATAAGTTGCAGTCTCGATAATACACTTCGCCTCTGGAATACGTCTTCCGGTACTTGCGTGCGGGTTGATTTTGGACATACAGAGGGTGTCTGGACTGTTGCTACGGACAACCTACGGATAGTATCTGGTGCAGGAGACTCGTTGGCAAAGGTATGGGATATCAGCACAGGGAGCTGTCTAGCATCGATGACTGAACAGAGGGGGCCGGTGAATTGCGTTGGTGTCACGGATTCCATATTAGCTACAGGCGGTGATGATTGCCGCGTGGTTATATACGACTTCAAGCATGATGAGATTGGATAATGTAATAATGATAATAAATCAGTACTTCCGCTCTACGAGGGGTAGTATAAAATGGTAAATTTTATTGAAATTACCATAGGCAAGTACATAGCAAGTTTTCTTAACGGTAAGCTCAATTCTAGTTGCGCGACCCCCTGAATATTTACATTTGTTGCAGGTCGCACCTGCCTTCTGGCAGCTACCACTACTATTTAGCCTACACTCCATTCGCTTCAGGTAGCTTTCAATAGGTACATCAAATACCCAAAACATCATTTGCCTTGCAATAGGTTATGAGCCCGGGCTCGTCGCTTCAAGTCAATTCATGATTTTTCATCAACTCGACGGCCCTTTCATCGCAAAGCGCGTATCAGTCAATGCGATATACTCACTCTAGAGCTATTCGCAAGCACCTCGCGATCATCACATTAACATCCCAGCAGGCTAGGCTGGATGCTTCCCTCCCATGGAGGTAAAATTCGAGAAAAAGACCTATCCCACCTTAAAAAGATAACGACATCGCGATCGCACCGTCTAGAAGGCTGAAGGCCTGTACATCCTCACTACGATCCATCGAAAGCCTATCCCAATACGACTACCTTAAAATACCGGTCTAAGAACCATCCAAGCAATGAATGCTGAATCCAGTATAAACGGCGAATATTAAGGAAAGCTACGATTCCGTACACGCCACCGCCGATGTGACAATAAGGGTCGAGTGCAAAGGACGCGAAGGATATCATTAAGAAAATTAAAAAATCGAATGGATTCGGAGGAAATATAATGCTGTACTCTTATCATACAGGCAGACAGCCAGTTCATCCATGAACAACAATTCGCTATATACTCGCCATAAAGGCTGTCAGCTTTGAACTAGAATATCTCGCGATAGCCTCACTTCTTGTGGGCTAACGGGGGTGTGTTGCAGGTCGCACCTACCTTCTGGCAGCTGCCACTACCATTTAGCCCACACTCCATTCGCTTCTAGCTTTTAATACATCAACCATCCAAAACATCATTTGCCTTGCAATAACGTTAGATTCCAATATGGCCCTAGCGTAGTCTTAATCCGATCAAACCTCCACATTGGCCTCATGCGGCTAGATAAAGTTCATTCCAGCTTAGGCAGCTTCTCGAGAAACTCAAAGTCGTACTTTATACATTCAGTACCTAGGTAGGTAGGTAGGTAGGTAGGTAGGTAGGTAAGTAGGTAGGTAGACCTCCTATAGGAAGTTGCACGCTCCCGCGCAATCATATCCATTCAACCTTCAAAACTGACACATCATGCATTTACAACGAGAACTGAACTCCACCGATGAAGCGACCTATTCGGTTGGTTCTGAGGTGAGGCAAGACGCTCAGACAGGTCAGAACTACTACCTAGATGCAACAGGGCTCTCCTCCATGTCAGCCGAGACCATCCTACAACGCAAGCCTACGAACAAGTCTGCAAAATGAATATTCGCTTCATGGCAAAGTTCTAGAGGCATTTGATCAATACGATATCATGGTCGCGAGCAACGTCCGAGTTCCCCGTCTGTTTTCCATACTCAACAATGCAGATGACGAATTCTGGGATAAGTACCTGCCGATGTTTCCAACGCACTGTCGTTCACGAGGTACCCTAGTCCAAATAGAACGCATTCTCCCTCTACCCAAGATCACTAGAAAAGCTCTAATTACCTACTTCTACCCGCATGGAAGCAACTCCGTCCTAGACTCCGACATTATTCAACTCATTCTTGAGGACACTCCTAACAAGCACTGCCTAGCCAGAACCTACCTTGGTAGAGATCACGGGGCGTTTCCGAAGGAAGAATTTTCACTGCGAAACTTTCCTCTCTACTTAAGTTCTATGGAGCGCCTAGGACTGGATGTGGTAGGATTGGCGATTTCAATGGGGAAGGCTTATGCCATCATGCATTGGGGCGCAGGCGTCAATGGTGATGACGTCGAGTTTGTCCTAGGCACATCAACTGCACGAGAACGAGGGCATGGGGGCGACGCATTTCAGCATAGAGCTGTAGGGCTTTATCTCCTTGACTTCGGACAGTGTGAATTAGTAGACCTGTCTGAAGACCCCGACGTGGTGTATCAAGCCTTCAAAGGTGCGATGGTCACTGGGGACAATCAGCTTTTCATTCCACACTACCAGAGAAGTCCAAAGTTGTTTTCGGCATTCGGGGAAGCGTACCTAGATGCCGGACAAAGAATTATAGTGGACAAGAAGTTGGAGAAGAACTTCAACATGGAAGAATTTATGAAGGAGTATGAGGAATACGCAGAGGACTTTCTATTTTAGAAACTTCACTATGAGAACATGGAAACACGACTGGTCACCCCCTTTTCCCTGTCCGCTAAGCCCCTGACGGTTCTGATAGACTCCTGACCGAGAGCCTTGGGTGATTGGTTTTAGTGGTAATGATTGAAATTATAAAATAGGTATCTAGTAAAAATGAAACTAAATGAAGTGGTCTTGTACTGATGGGCAATGTGACCACTCCTAGTCTGAACCATGACTTATACCACACGAATTGTTTCCTCTTTACACTCATTAAAGAGTAACAACCTACCGTCGTCCTTCGGCTCCGAGTAGAACACACCAACCCTGGAATATGTATCAATGCCATCGGAATTGCCAGCAGCACATATAACAAGCCCCTAAACATATCGACGTTCCCCTCTTCTTCGTATTCTCCCTCGTCCTTCTTAACACAATTCCTGAGAGACAACAGGTATAGCTGCCGACCAAAGATCCTGGAAACAAGTCGCAATACCTAAGCTAGAAACTGGATTACATACTTAGCTATGTAGACTCTCTTTGGGCGTGCTCTGTTAACCTACAAGTTTCATCAGACTTAGGCATACGACGATGTGGCAGAATATTTGATAGCTTGGACCATTTGGCACTAATAGGAGTGATACAATGTTGTTTTCGCCGAAGCTTTTAATATTCATAAATTAGAATCAATATAAGCAAAATCAAACTAGCTAGCTCATAATGTATCTAATTTTTCTTACTGCGAGGCTCCATCCTTACAGAGTTGCTAGGGGTAGGGTTTTTTTCGGCGGATTTTTTTTTCATTCTCTTTTTTTTTTCCTCAGTGAAAGCGGGCCAGTGTTACTGGCTTAAAGTTTAAACGCTCGTACTAAAATGAAAGTTGTGCCGCCTTGTCCCGCAAGAAGCTATTTTTTATTTTTTATTTTTTCTCACCATCTCCATCTCCTCCATTTCCTCCAGTAGTGTCGTATCCGCTTCGAGGCATGATTTCGATTTGATTCAAGCAATAAGTAAACTGTAGAATAATGATGAGGAATATCTCCGTAGGTACTATTCGCGAGTTTGTGTGTATGTATGTATGTGTGTGAGTATGTGCGAGTGGGGAGATGAAATTTTAGTCCTATGAAGCCGAAATATACATCCATATATATACATTCACGATAACAACATTACCTAGTGACCGTTGAGGAACGCATTGAGAATTTGTAGCTGATATCCGTGTATAAGTGTACAATTGTCTAAATCAGTATTATCTGTAAGGTACCTATGCCTCTATTTCACAACATTATTTACAAGATACTACACCAAGAACACCATTTTATGTTTTATATCTATTTTCCGGAACATAGGGCATGCGAGAAACATATGTCATCCCTTAGGTGGTAGGTACTAGTTTCTTTTTGTCATTCCATTGGAAGCCAGCCGGCGTCACTGGTTGCGGCCCACCATTTTGGAAGGAGTATACTTCATCCATGAGAGGATACGCCATCACCTCTCCATCGGTCAATGAATATCGGTAAATGTAATCATCAAGGAGGCAGTATGACATCCACATCTGATAAGGAACCCCCTTAGGCTTCCAGGCGGGACGGCTTCTGTGCTCAATATCAGGAATCCAGCGGTCCCCTCTGTTGAGTCGGTCTCCGGCTTCTCCTTCGCCTTTATTTGCAGCGTTTTCCTCGTCCGAGAGTATGAAATCGTCCATATACATGTCCTCTTCCTCGGACTTCTTCTTCTTCTTCTTCTTCTTTGGGCGGCCGCGTTTGCCCTTAGCTAGCTTCGGCGTCGGCGTTGGAGGGACTGGACTAATAGATGAGACGTGAGCGGGCTGAGCATTAAGTTCAAAAGGCGTCTGCTGGCCTTGTAAATATGGGTTCTCATACTGTGGTCCAGGTTCATGAACAAAGAGCCTGGACTGCGGGTCGACTTCCAATCCAAAGAGCGCGCGCTGCTCTAACATGGAGATCTCTGGCTCCATTGCCGAGACTCTATTCTCGAGCTCCTTTATGGCCTTCGCCTGTGCGCCCTTGGTACATTTTCCACCTCTTTTATTTTGTGATTTCGGTTCGACTCCAGTAGTTGCCTTTTTGACTCCTCCTCTTGCCCGCCCAGACGGCGTTGGAAGGGTTGCTAGACAGTTGTCTCTAACAGCACGTTGAGGCTGCTGGCGAGTTGGTGACCTCATTTCAGGCTTCATCCTGTTAATAGGTTCAGAACCGGAGCTCGATATCGTTGTTCGGTTGCTTCTGTGATGAATCAAAATACCGGGTTAGAATGGGTGCGGTAATTTATCCGCGAGATACTGTAGATATTTATTAACAAAGGTTTCACACGGCCCATGGGGTCGGTTCAATACAAGAAAGGAAAATAAAACAACCGTTCCTATCACTGCTCATTAATAAATTTGTTTTCTTAATTCACCGCATAGCCTTTGTTGGTTTAGACAAAGGGTTGAGTGAACGGTATGAGAGTCGATACCATCTATTTTAAGACTAACACAGTATCCAATTAAGAGTCAGGAACGGTGGTAGTATCGTAGTATATACAGTTGTAAGTACTAGCTTTTTCTAGAGTCCAATTGCTGAAGTATATACAAAGAATTTGGAGTAAATGGAACATGTATGGAACTAGCCATCACTTAGAAACTAATTGCGTACCGGGCTACATTCCAAGCACGAAGCTTACGTGCTAGAGAATCCGTAAAAGTACCAATTCAAGCGGAGAGCTTTAGGTCTCGCGCGTGGCGCTTATGGATAGTCTGCGCGCTATCATCTCGCTTCGATGCGGAAATTGCAACAGCCGGGCCGGGAATTTTGTATGACTCCAGGTTTATCCAAATGTTTATATCGATGCCTGGGTCGCTGCTATGGTACATCTCAGTTGCCGAAACGCCCTGGGGTTGTTGGCTGCCCGAGCCCGATATTTCTAAATTAACACACTATCCTAAGTTAGTATGCGCACACGTATACCCCAAACTTCAATCTGTACTAACCTGTGGGTAGAATTCTGCATTACCATCTTGGGCCATGTGCAGACCTAGGAGTTCGTGTCGAAGTACATATTGACCTGGCTTAATACTCTGGGGGATCTGGACCGTATAAGTGTCGATCCAACCATCCCCTTCTTGCTGCGCGCTCTTGTGGACTTCGGTGGTGGCCCATTTCTGGGTGACCCAGTCCGGATTGTCCGCCATGCCAGGCTTTACAAGCCCCTTCTCGTAGATCTTGAAGAATCGCAAGTTGTTCTTGTCAACGTTCGCGCAACCGGCAGCGCCACACGGGGCAAGATAGTGCATCTCGGGTCCAGGGTGCTCGAAGCCGCCCCTCTCGTTGAACCGCACGACTTGGAAAGTAGAGCCGGCAGCCACAGGAATTTTTCCCTTAGCGTTAGTCGCATCCTGGTGGCAGGTGATGTCTGGTCCGTTGATGCTTGATATCGGGACTGGACCCTCGTTCTCTGTGGAGAAAGGCCATGTTACAACCTTGGACTGGTCTTGTTCGGACCATCGATCATAGCCAGGATATGTCACTCCGTTGACAATGACTCTGCGGATATGGCCGTGTGCTAACACCAACGTCGACAACGTTGACGAAGCGACCAGCGCTAGGAGTGTGGCACGGAAGGAAGGCATGTTAAGAACGATCCCGTTTGTCTGACCATCAACGATGTCGGTGATACTTGGAACTTGAGAATGGGAGGGAAGGCGTATTAAAGGCCTTTCGACTTGTGGCTTGTGGCTATAATATGTATTCCTCCTTAGCACTGGGGGCGTACGGGAGATTGTAAGTTACATTGCCATATTAAAAACAAGTTGTTGGTGACAACAACAGCATGGCGCAGCAGTTGAGTCTTGACCAAGCACCATCAACTCCTAACCCTCTCAGTCTTCCTTGGCGGCCGATTGGTCATTACAAGTACGATGCCGACATTAGAGGAATTTGTTTCACCAAAGGCCAGCCATCCAAAAGAGGCAAGTATACGTAGCTGAAGGATTTATAATTACCTATTAATAGGGGCCCGTACTCCACACCTTCGCTCACCGTCACATGTGAGGCTCACCTAAGCTTCCTGTTTAGTTTCTTTCAATCTAAGAATCCTGGCCAATGGCTAAAGACTTAGGCCAAGTTAGCTAATATGTTTGATGGTTACATCGGGCCTTATTTAATGTTGTACTGAGCATGTCCTGGGTTAAAACATGCTAGTCTGTTAGTTGGTTATGATTAAAGCGAACTCATACTTAGTCTTAGACAGGGGTTGAATAGACATTGGGCCGCAATGTAACTCTCATAACTCCGGAGTTAATTACAATCAATTTTAGGCTTTGCTGCGTAACTTACATTTGCAGTGTCCAACTCGAATACGAAACTCGAACATCAAATTGCGACGTTGGATCGCTACATAAATATATTCAGGGGGATGACATTAACAGCGATATGTATTTATCAAGTTGAAGATATTCAGGTACTGTACTGCTTAAAGTAATAAACTTTACGGGTGGCCATAGGCGTCGGGACCGAGTTCCAATCGAAAACCTCTATAATAATCTATTTACGTTTTATTTTTCAATTTTAAATGACATCATGTGGCTTCAGCCGTCCGTCCTGCATCGAACGCAGAGGAATATACGAAAAATATCAATTCTGGATACATAGTTGCCTACAGTAAGCAGAAATGATCTGCAAGATCCTTTGACCTAGTAACTTGGCTGCGTCATTGTATTGCTCGTAGGATTCGACATCACAATCCTTAATCAAGTTCCGTTCCTGACTATCAGGTTTGAAGAAAATGATTGTCGAGGTTTGTAGATGCGAGCTTTGGTTGACTTTTTTCCGTGTTGCTTCGCCATTGGTGCAGAGGCTGTGAGCTGAGCGCCAATTCTTGATGAAGGGTGTGAAGGGAACAAGATCACACTTGCACAATCAAAACCGAAACTTCGTGGCAGATTTAGGCCAACACTGTCGAGGTGAATCAAACAATGATCTAGATTGTACTACTTTCCGAACTGCTTTAGAGAGTTTTGTTTGTAGTGCCAACTTCGGGAATTCTGAATCTGAGCACAAACATGGGCGGTGGCTGGCATTCACCTCACGCCGCAGCACGTGGCGTATGGTGGCCTTTAGGTGTACCAAAGTTAACTATTCTCGCGTAGAATATTTAGTTCGGACGAAAACATGTGTTATTTTATGTTGGTCCAAATGTCCAAACCCGCCAAAGCGACAAAACCATGGACATGTAACTTGTGCGATAGTGCATTTATAGGTATATTGTTTTATGTATTATATGTAAAAGGTGGAATATTATTATTCCTTACTTAATTAATAATATTTTTTAATTATTTAAATATATATTTAATTTAATTATTTTTATTTTTTTTATAATTATATTTATAAATAATTTAATTATAATTATATTTTATATATTTAATAATTATTTTATTTTATAATTATAAAATTAAAAATTT